>NDXZ01024225.1:3006-35530 GCA_003055125.1 Paykullia maculata | reverse complement strand
ATACCCTCACCACATGTGTGTGTGTGAAGGGTATAATAGGTAATTTTTTCAAACAAAATACAGTAAAGAATTTATTCATATTGAAGTATTTTTCTAAAGTATTGTTGATGGGGAACGGGGGTAAGAATTGTATTGTAAAAGGTATCGTATGTATAATATAATTAAATTAAAAAGATATAAAAGAAGAACTAAGTGAAAATGTTAAGAAAATTACTAAATGAAATGAAATAAAAAATGCCATCTTTAAAAAAATGCAATTTCGTAAACGTTTGACAGTAACATGAGTAAAAGAAATAAATGAAAATGCAAAATGAATTTTATATTCAAATTAAATACAAATTGCTTATATTGACGTAAATTTTTAACATCATGTCATCTTGTTTCTTCTTCTTCTTTTCTTCAATTGTCATCATTTTTTAATATTTTACCTTGCTATTCCCCATGTTTATAACATTTTTTACTCCATACGCATAAAGGAAATTACAGATTTGTTTGTATTTGTAGCAAAAAGTCCCCAATCAAAACTTTTACGATTTATATCTGTTCACGTTTTATTTACATATATACAATATATATATATATATATATATATTCATTCCTTTTACTCCTATAAGGAGCATAGGGCCGAAACATACTTATATACAATTGGTTGTTAATAATTTGGGCACAAATTGTAAATTATTTATATCCTTCAATTTGTACATTTATCTTGTCATTATTGTTGTTGTTGTTACAAATCGGTTGATTGTAAAATAAATCTTAGAAAATCAAATACACAATTATTGAAAAATTGTGTAATTTTCTAAAATAGTCATTGTTTGTGCTTGTACGTACATAAATATTTTTACATTAAAACACAATGTACTTTTTATTGTTGTTGTTGCTGTTGTTGTTGGTAATACAAGACAAGTTCTTATTATATTAAATAACGTACATACATACATAAATACACAAAAAAAAGCTCACAAATATGTACATATATATTTTTGTATGAATGTATTCTTCTTATCACATCTACAGATCGAGAACCTGGTTGGAAATTTCGAAAATTTGTTTGATACTTATTTTTGGATTACTTTCATCGCAATTATACAATAATGCTAGTTTTCCTTGTTTGTCCTCAAGTCTAAGTTTAGAAATTAAAAAATAAACACCAAAAGTTTATTTTTAAATTATAGAAAATATTAGGAATATGTAAGTATGTACATATATCGTTTTAAGTCTTAAACATAATTTAATATGACTAGCAAAGATGGAAAAGGTAAACTCAAAAATTATAAATTTTTTTAGCAAACATTTTTAAGTCAAACATTTCCCTCAAATATCTATTAAAATTAGACGTTTGCGTTTGATTTTCTTTTTGAAAAAATTTCTCCACCCCTATTTTAATGATTACGACATTTTTTCTGTTTATGTCAATTAGAGATGAGCGATCTCGTGATTTCTTGAAAACATTGTTAAAAGTGAATGTGATTTTTAAATCACTGTTGATTTAAACAGTGACTCTGACAGTTTGTTGCTTTTTACTTCGTTTTCGGTCACAGTTATTTAATCACAGATACAGAAATATCGCTCATTTTAAATGTCAATGTCCCTTTATATGTTGTCTTATTTATAAATATATTTTTTAATTTTGTTAATTTCCCATTGGGTTATCTAAAATACTAATACGTTAACAAAATACACCTTAATATGAGTAATCCCTACAGCCCAAATTTCTCTTTTATTTTTTCGTAATACTAACAGTACCCAGGAATTAAGAAGAAGTAAAAACTTTTGAGTTACGGTTTGATCATAATTGAGACAAATACTGAAGATTTGTTCACATTTTTTTTTTACAAAATTCATTTAATGATATGTTACATACAAATTGAATTCGTAACAGTTTTTATTTCGCTTTCTATTAAATCTGAACGCAAAAAGCAATTTCATTTCAAAAAAATCCATTTTAAGCACAACAAAAACTCCCAAAAAAATTTTATGGACACGAGCTTATAGCACCAGTTTATCCCCATTCTCTATAAAATATGATCTCATTTGTAAAAGCGCCAATAACAGTGTTCTTAAGTAAACTTTACTTTAATTTAGTGGCATGTTTTGTTTTCCAGCAGGGAGACTTAACTGTTTCCACAAAATTCTTCTTATAAAATATGTATTTTTTTTTTGTAATTCAATAGTTAAAGTTTTCTTTTTATTTTTAACAGTTCGCACAATTCTTTTAATAATGTTCAAGCTGATTTTTTACATCTAATATTGACTTTTTTACAATAATACATTTTTAGTAGTATTTTCTCGTCTTATGTTCTTCAAAACGTCGTTTTAAGAGTAATAAACATTTTATTTTACCTAAGTAGTCTAAACTATATAAAGTTTTATTCCAGGTTCAATAATTTTGAAAAAATATTCTTTACTTTAAAAGTTATGATTCTGCAATAAAACAAGTCAGAAGGTCCTATTAAAAAAAGGACATTAGAAGAGTTTTTAACTCGACCAAAATAATAAAAAAAAATGTATATATAAACTATTAAAGATCAAAGAAAATATAAAACAAGTAAGAGCGCTATATTTGGCTATGCCAAATCTTATATACCCTTCACTACGTGTATTTTTGTATGTATGTATGTGTGTATATATATACTTATATGCACATACGTATGTATTTACATGCCTGAAAGGTATTTAAAGTCTTAGTAAACTTGATTTTATTATGATATTAATTTTAGTCCATATAGATTTTTCGCCCATGTCTTTGCTGATTCTGGGCCAAATGAGTACATTTTTTCTGAAATTTCCCCAAAATGCAAGTCTTACATATAAATTAATAATTTTTGTGTAAAAAAATTTTTTTTTTTTGCCTATATGTATCTCCGAAAATTTTTTTTTTCGCAAATGAATATTGTAGAAATTACAAACGGAATGACAAACTTATATATACCATTGTCACCTCTGGTGAAGGGTATAAAAATAACGCGTATATTGATAATGAATTAAAATAAATGTTTAGTTAAAAATTGAAAGCTAATGATAAAGATACTTGTTTAAAACATTTAAAAATAAAATAAAACACATCTTAAAAATATTAATAATGCACAGTTAATTAAATGCAAGTTACTGTAATTCATAATTTTATTACATGCACACGTGCATACACTATACTAAACACTTAAAATGGAACATACAAATACATTAAAATCCATACAATACATATGAATCAAAAAATTCCTAAACATTATTTGTTGTGTGTGTACGTTTTTTATGTCGAATTTAAATTGAGGTTAATAGGTAGAAGCAGCAGCAAGAACAAAAACAACAAAAAACAAGAACAGCAATGATGTTATAATAACTTTAGCATAAATATGTATATAAAAACACAAAGGTGCTCACTTATTCTATTATGTACATTTGTATGTACATATGTAAGTACAATCGTTTAGAGCTCTAGATTAACTTCCCGTTTCTTATGCCAAGGCAAACAAACTTAAAACAAAAGCAAACACAAATACATTGGGTCTAACATTTAGCCTTACGCTGTGTGTATTTGGAATCAATTGGAATGCAAGAACAACATAAAAAATAATGAAAATAAGAATAGTTTTTTTACAGAAAATAATATCAAAAAAGTTAAGGAAACAAATATTTTCTTTAAGATACAAACAAAGACTCCTTTACATTCAGATTAAAAGTAATAAGACAAAAATTGAAAATTTAATGTTTAAATGCACTGGAAAACAACACACTTATTTAGCTTTTTGGTGTTTAAGAAACTGTTGTGGTGTTGGAGTAAAGAAAAAGCATGAAAAGGCATGTATTTCTAATTGTGCAGACTTTGCTGTTGTTTTACTCTTTTTTATTTGGTCTAACAAAGGCCCATAAAACAATTATGCTCCAAAAAACACGACATTTGCATTGTCTTTTCTTGCACAATATAAACAAGAACGGCAAAACTGAATGTGGAAGAGTAAGAGAAGCAAGTAAAAAAGAAAATTGCTAACTGCCATTTGCACTTTAATTCATTACATCCGTTTGAGTCCAATATATGTATGTACGTAGACACAGAGACACACATATATTTACATGTATAAATAGCTAATATGTTTCTATACATATGTGTACATACGTATGCAAGTGTGATCTAAAATATGTATGTGTATGAACATTTTCACAATGCAGTTAAAAAAGCAATAATAATAAAAAGAACCATTCATTTATTTTTCAAGGCACATGTAAAAAAACGACACACACACAGACTCACAAACAGTTGTAGATTAATTGCAAAAAAAAAAAAGAACAGCAAAAGGTGAAAAGTATGTTACTAGTAGTAACTGGTTATTATATACAAATACATATTCATATGCAGACATTTGTAAATGTTGCTTAACTCAAAGACAAATGTTGGTTATAACGTGAAATCGAAAGAAGGAAATTTGAAAAACACTCCAGTTGACATAAAAATATTTTAATTTATTTAAATAAAATTGTTCGATATATGAACTATGATTATAATCATAATAATAATTATCAGGTTTCTATTTTAGGCTTTGATTAAATATTGTACAATGTGATTGTAATCTAGTAATCATATATTGTGTATTGGGTTGTAATATTCTAAAAAGTAAAAGGCGGCCACCAAACTGAACTTCTGAACCCCAAATGCGCCATTTTTGGCAATGAACAAAGTCATAAAGGTACAAATTTTTAAAAGTGGTTTAATAACATTTTATTTGATGCCACCTCAAAGCAACTGCCTGTTCCACCAAACTGATACAACATTTAGCAGCTTTAATTTTTTCTATCTGTTTGGTGTCATAATTCACCACCTGTGCAAACTACAATAGCAAAAGTTTAAAAATTTCTTTGAGTAAAAGGAAAAATATATATAAAAACTTATATAAGAATCTAAACCCATGAAACCCCAAAAATATCTACTTATATGAATTCAAGTTTATTTAATTTATTTTTAATATTTTCAACATCAAAACTGGACTCAATCCACATACACACAATTTATATACTTTCTTTCAGTGAAGATGTTTTTAAATATTTTATTTTTATTTTTGTCAGTCACTTTTTTTAAAGACTTAAGCCACATTCAAAATCAACGGCTCTCATTATTCAAAACAACTTCTATTCGAATTTTAAGCTCCAACCTAATCTTAAATCGGATTATCGCATTTTATTATATAATAAGTTTTACTGTTAAGTTGTTATTTAGTATTTAAATTAATATTAATTGGTTTCGAGTGTAAAAACAGTTTTTTTTTGCTATTTTGATGTTACGTTTACGTAACGTAGCGCCGACTACCAACTAACTTCAATTATTATACTTTCTACATGTGGATGGTTGTGCATGTATGTATGCATGTGTGCGTCTCTCTGTATAGAAGTATGTAGACTTCTTTGTGTGTATGTTTGTATTTTATTTTGCTATACAACAAACGTTGTTGTATGACTCTAGTATAATATTTGTGTGTATGAATGTAAATGGCATTGCTACCAATTAGTGTTAACTGGCATTCATGCTAGTCAGACCTTTTTTATTTCAGTGCTTTTCCTTCCAAACTATGTTAAGGTATATGCATTATACCTACATATACATATGTATTTATGTGTGTGCCTTTTTTACATTTCGTTCTAAAAATACTTTGTTAAGGAATTCTTCATGTATGTGTGTGTGTATGTGCATTTTTTTAGTATTGTTTGTAACATGTTTTATATTTAATCGTGTCGCTTTTGTAAGTCTTTCATATTAAATTTTTAATGCAAAATTGTCTAACTTAACTCAACTTGAGCGTTAGCGTAACTATGAGTTTTGTGCTTTCTTTTCTTTATAAATTTTATTTAATTAATTTTAAAAGAAATTCCTTCGTGCACTTTTTTCTCTTTTATATGTAATACACTACACTGCACTGAAGTTTTGCGCTGAAAATATTTAAGCCTGAAAAGGCTGGTTTTTAAGCATTTTTTTTTTTATTAAATTTCTTCTTACTTTGTTTTGAGGTTAGATTCTTGTAATCTTTAAGGCATGTTTTCTGTTCTGGGTTATATTTTTGTTGTTGTCATTGTTGTTTCTGCAGCAGTTTTTTAAACCACAATTCCTTAAGGAAATGTGAGTTACATTTTCTTAACAACTCAAATGCACATGAAGGAGAAATTCAAGAAGTTGAAAACAAGAAGAAGAAGAAGAAGAAGAGGAAATGCAGTAAAATTTAAGGAAAAGTAGTTCCTAAGTTCCTGTTCACAATTTTATTATTCGGTTTTATAAATTGTAAAACTATGCAAAAAGTATAAATAAATTTTTTTGTATGTGTATGTGAATGCGTGTGTGTGTGTCTGTTATTTTGTAGTATAAATAAAAGCACGAATGACTGAATGAGTGAATAAACGAATGAATATGTTTGAAAGAGCATGTCTTTGTAAAACTGTCAGCATTCTCAACATGTTTGTCTTTATCATCATTTCAATGCACTAAAAATAAACTTACCCTTGAGTTTGTTGCAATGGGGACTTTGGGATTAAATGCAAAAGCTTTTACTTGCATCTTGAAAAAATAAAATAAGACACAGAAATATTTTTATATTTTCAAATATTTTATCTCATTTAATCTACATGTTCGCATTTACACTCACACGCACATACAATCCTCACAAATAGTTATAATTCAATAGAAACATTATGAATCAAACACAAGTAGATACATTCACACGTTCACATTGTCCTGTTGTTTTTCCGTGTATTTGTAATATAATCAGTTGTCTAGGGTTATCACTGGTTACAGAAGTGAACATAAATATACAATGAAGTGGCTACTGAATTTCTAAAGAACTGAACTTGCTGAGTAACAGGATTATGGGTGAATATTTATTGTTGAGCACAGAACTGTTGAGAGTTGTTCATTTGTTTGTTGTTAAGTTCTTTAAAAAAAACTGTTCTTAGCATCATTGTTGTTGTTTTTATTATTATTGAAATTATTGTATTTGCTGCACTTTTTGTTTTACATTTAATTTAAACGTAACTTGTATTTGCGGTAAACACATGTAACTCCTAGAGAGAAATAGCACGTGTGTGCACAGGCAGTCATCATGCACTTAATCTTCAACTCATACACACAGATATATGTACATTCTACATGCATATGTATGTCTGTTTAATATATTTTATATATACAAAACATTATACTAAAATATAGATTTTTTATTGTTTGTTTTTGCATTTACTGTAGGTGTGTGTGTCAGTGTGTTATGTATGTTTTTAATTTAGATTATTATTGTTGGCAGTATGTGTGATTTAAAGTGTAAGTGTGTGTTTATTTTAGTTTCTTACCACACACTGCCGTTTAAAATTATACAAATTCAAAATATGGGTCAACTTAGGCACACAGAAACACAAAATGAAAGACATCTTAAAATAACATCTTGAGGGAAAAATTTTAAAAGGTTTTGAATGCATTTATGGCTTTGAAAAAAAAAACTACAAAATACAGAAGTATTTAACTTTTAAACAAATTTATTAGAATTGCTCAAGTTCTACTAACATATATTCAATAGCATAAGTATGTTTCATTTTAATGTAATTATTTTTAATACATATTAATTACCTAGAAAATATTTAAGGTTTTTATTTATTTTTCCATTTTCCATTTAATTTCTTTTTCTCTTATTCTATTGGGAAAATTGATTCACTTAGGATTTTATTGGATAAATTGTATAAGTTGTTTCTGTGCATAAACCAAATATTCAGTCATGTGTTTTCTAGTTCATATTAGCTAGAGGAGATATTAGTTTCGTTTTTTCAATAATAAATTAAACATAAAATCAAACACAACAAAATTACAAACAACAAACGTCCTTTCGTTTTTCTTACATAAAATTCATATATTAGATTTAAAAAAAATACTAGCTGTGATCAAAAGCTTTTTTCTATTTTTATTCTAATTATGGGCGCAACGTATTTAAAAAGTAAATGCTTTTATTTTAAACTTGTAACGAGTTGCGCGCGTTTGGGAGTTTGGCAATGACAAGGTCGCAATGGTTTAGGTTATGAAATAATTGGTCTGGATCAACTATAACATTTGTATTATTATTATTGTTTTTATTTTATGTTTTTTAATTATACTTTACGACCGTACATCTCTTATTTAGGTATAATTTACCATATTGCTTAATTCGATTCGATTTTAATTAATTACTTTTTTATTTGAATATATAATTAATACATTTTATTATCGATAATTTGTTTGCGTTGTTTAATAAATCAACAAAAATTTATTTAATTTGTCAGTAATTTAAAGGCCATCCCCTACTTTTAATCAAACATTGTCATCAGATGGGAGAGATTTAAATATTAAATACATCGTTTATTGGTAGTTATATTGTGTGTAAGTATTTCTGTATGTGTCTGTGGTGTTTTTGGGTCTTTGTGCTTGTTAACCACACATAACTTTCCAATTATTTTCAGTTAACCACTGAAAATTATTATAAAAATACCAAAAATAACTTTAAAATTATTTATTGCAAACACGAAAATAGTGTTGCAAAGATTTAAAATAAAATAATAATGGTAGTGGAGGTAGACAAAAAATAATTTTACAGCTTGAAAAAAATTTATACTTTAATGCTCCTTAAGATTTTGGAGTAAAAGGAAAAGAAATAACTGGAGAAAAAAAAACATTTTGAGTTAAGTTTTATATAACCTTTTTGTTTAGTTTCGTGAAAGTTTTTCAAGTGCACGTTATCGTTAAACAAATTAAATGGAAACTATGGTTTATAGTCTGTTTTTGATTTAACTTTATTTGCAATTGCATTAAACATTACGTTTAAGTTGTTGTTACTTTTTTTATTAACATTTTTATTTTATTTTTTATTTTACGTTTTTTTTTAACGGATTAAACAAAATTTGTTTGGCCAATATTTATGTGTTGAAACAATGTCAACACAACAAAAGTGCATACAAAAAAATGTCAGTAAAAAAAATTAATTAAATTTTCCAACCAATACCAACTTATAAAACACAAATACATACATACATACACTTGATTACTTACACTTGATTACTTACAAACAAAATTTATACACGCATACATAGGTATGTGCATGCATATGACAAAATGTAAGTTTCAGTGTATTTGTGCAGCGTTATTGTGCAAAGTTATTATGTAATTCCAGTTTGCATGCATTTTTGAATTTTATCTTTATAACCACTTTTTGGTAAACACTTTGTTGTTTCACAGCAATTAAAAATACATATAAATTCATTGATCATCACACTTATAATGCAGAGTGAGTGGGAACTCTTAGTCTGGTCATACATGCATTTATACATACATATGTATGTGTGTGTGTGTACATGTCACATAATACCAGAAACGTACTACAAATTGTTACAAATTGTACTTTTTCATATTATAAATTATTTACGATTAAAACGGTGCAATAATGAACCGCATGCAGAGTGTTACAAGTTTTTAACTTTTAGTCATGCCTAAACTTTCTATCCTTAATCTCCTAATGTTTTGAAAATTTTACACCTTTAAATATTATAAAAAAATTATAATTTCTAATTTCTAATTTTTTAACATTTTTAAGACACTTGTAAGTACTTTTAAAGTGCCGAGTACTTTCCCCAAAGTTAATACAATAATTTCAACAGTTTTATATACGAAGAACTTCAATCACCTGCACTCAACACAAACATGTACATGTTTTTACGTTTATGCATTGATATGGTGGCATTTTTAACATGACAAAGTGCTTCACTTTTTTGTTGTTGCACATTTAGGTTGTTTTTTTCGAAACTTTTTTTTTTGCTATTTTGTTATTATGTGCTTTTTTTGTGTTACTTTATGAAAATGTAACAGCACATTTGCTTGTCTATATACCGCGATAGATTTGTATGTATGCAGATGTGTATAAATGTGTGTGTGTGTCAGTACATATGTGTTAAGGTAATTGTATTGCTTGTATGTTCCATGTGAGTGACTATTCCATTTCAAAAAATGTATGTACTTACGCAAACATGTCAATATGCCGAACACTTGTACATACATATTTATATTTGGTCATGTTTGTGGCGTTATTCTCTACTTTTTTAGTTGAGCCAGGTATCTATTAACCCTGCATTTCAATTAAAAGTTCAAATAAATAGAACGAATTTTATTATAAACACAATATTATTTATTGCTTCATATTAATTGTTTGTTTTTATACAAATATAACTTTCTATATAAAACATAGTCTGTTTAAGGGTTATCATAGTGGATGTGTTTGTGTTTCTGTTAACCATAAAGTGTTTTATGTTTGCAACATGATTGATTGTCAATCGATACTTTATTGCAAACTTTAAATACAATCAATTAAGTTTGTAATAACAACTGTCTATGTCTAAAAAGTAATGTGTAAATATCGTCGTCTTACACAAGAAGTAATGTATCGTCAAAAATATTAATCTAAAACTAATAATATATGTATACGAGGCAATCAACTTAAAAATGATTCATGAAAATAAAATCTTTATTCTAATATTGTTTCTTCAAACTATTTAGTAAATAATTTAAGTATTTTTCATTTAACAATCAACCTTCTTAGTATTAATGTTATCTATTATATCGATGCTATGTTATTAAGCATTTTCGGCAGCATTCGAACCATTGGATATATCATAATGAAATTCTACACTGACTTGGACTGTTTTTTTTAAATCGCCAAAAATTCATTTCTTATCCGAATTAAAAAAAGGATTTTTAAATATCAACAAAAAATACGCTTATACATGTAGCTTATCTCTCATAGGTAAATAGATATTTAGATTCAAAGGAAAAAACTATAAATTTTATGGTTGAATTTTTTTTGATATTTTTGAACTAGCAATCTTACTAAACGTCAGGTTTTATTTTTTTAATGTCACCTAGATTTCTGGTGAAAAAGCCTCCAAAGAGGGAGCAAGTAAAAAGTACCATATTTTTTTGTTTTTTCCAAAGAAAGTCTTAATATTATTAAGGTTTTATACGAAAAATTCCTTAGAGCTATATTATTTGTTTTAAATTTTCTAAAAGAAAACTTAACCAAAATGCGTGTAAAACAAAAAATATTCGTGTTAACAAATCCCCCACAGTCCTATCCAAACTTGCACAAATTTAAAGAAAACTTTCAGGTTTGTTAAAATTTTTCTAATACGCAAAACACCGATTACAAAAAATGTCACATTTTTAAGTGTCTCCATTAGTATTAAAACAATTTTAAAATCATATAGTAAATAACGCCAGAAATGACACTTTTCTTACAAAACTATTTTTTTGGAACATATCCCGATCTAAGAGATTCGAGATTAAAACGCGGTAAAAGGGAAAAGTTTTTTTGCCATTGATTTAAATACTTTTGGTCTACATAAGCTGCAAATTTGACAGGAATATACTCATTTGATCAGATTTCACGGTAACTCAAATGTTACACGACAATATGAAAATTTTAGGTTTTTTGTTTTTTTTTATTTATTAATAGGGACCAAATCCTAAGGTATCCAAAAATGTCAAATACTTTTATCGAGAGAATATAGTAATCCCGCACGAGATTTATAAACTTAGCTAGTTTTGAAATTTTTAGCGCTTTTTTCGTATTTTGTATGAAAATGTACGGACTCACATGTGTATTTATATGTTCAAGATGGAAATTAATTTTTATTCTTAACACGTGAGCATAAGTATAGAAAAAACGAACGTGAGTGAGCGTGATTTGGTAGAGATTTATTGTGTTTGTACCAGGATTTCCTTTTTTCGCTTTTCGAAAAAATATTATGTAAATTTTAAAAAATATCTATATCTAAAAACTGACCTAATTTTAACCTCCTAACTTTGATTTTCTTTAATTTTTTGGGAGGTTCGTGGTTTTTAGAGAAAATCAAAACCATTTTTGTTTTAAAATTTAATCTACACAAAAATAATTTTTAAAATCGTTTAGCAAAATTACACATGTTTTAATTTATAAATTTTTGTTCAAAAACGAACAAAAAATGCAAAATCGTGTATAAAAGATAATTTAAAATAAATAGTTTAAGGCTTTTTATAAATAATCAGTTGATATTTACTATATAAAATATATGTTTTAAATTAAAGCGCGTTTCATTTCAAATCACAATTAATGGACCTTAAAGAAACATTAGAAAACAGAAGAGTTGCTAAATAAATGTTTGCAATTACAATGCGTCAACTTATCCATATTAATCACTGTTTGGATTACTACATATACATACATAGGTATATGTAAGTACATACATATGTTTGTATGTATATATGTTTATTTTCTTAAGAGAAAACTCTTCATATAAAGCAGAATAGTTCTTGTTTTAGAAAAAAATATTCCCCTTTTTTTCGGCTCCTTGTGTAAATGCTTTGGCGATTTCTGATTGATTTTATATATCAGTAGATTTTGTTTTGCGATTGTTTACTTTGAAAAAATCTTTTTTAGTTTTCAAATAACTGAATTTACATATATTTTCTAAAGATTGAAATATGCTAAACAAATACAAATGTACATACATACATATGTATGTATGTATATTAATAAAATCATTCAATATGAAATAAATGTATTGATATTATTAAAATATCATAGTATTAAAAAATTTCCAACTTACGTTTCTATTCCCTTCCCCTTTATTTAGATATCATTAAAGAAAGCCGGAAAAGTTCAAACAGCAAAACGACATGATGAAACATGATTCTCTGTTACATTTTCTTATACAACTTTTTTAACATATTTAATTTAAGAAATTACACTCACTTGAAAAAGCTTTAAATTTTACCAACAATAACAGAAAAAAGCTTTTCTATTCACCTCCTTTTTTAAAACATCAACAATAAATATGAGCAACAAACAAGAGAATTAACAAATACACAAAACATCACAACCATTTTGACCACGGATCAACTATTTTGCATTTTTTTTTTACTTCAATAAATTTGACTTTTTTACATATTTATGTACTTATATGTATATATATTTTTTTTTTAAATACCTTAGAATAACACAGTTAATTTTTTTTCCTTATAATTAAAAAACAAGATTATATTTAACACAAAAACAAAAAAACTCGTTTGATCACCGACGCGAACCATGCGAAAAATGCCGACTAACTAACAAGTGACCACTAAATTATCAGAAACATCAAAGCGAACACATCAAAGTGGTGAATAAGGGGAATTAATATGCGGCGTTGCCATTGTTTGTCTTTTTGCTTAAAAGGTATTTACTTTTATTTTATATTATTTATAATTGTTTTTTTAAATTTATAGAAATTTTGGTCATCGTGTCGATTATTTTTGAACAAATACAGCTTATTGGGTGTCCTATTTAGTAAAACACTTTCGATTTTTAAACTAAAAAAAAATTTTTTTTTTGATTAAAAATGATTATATTGGGGAAAAAAACAAATAAAATGTTTGTGTATTTTGAAAAAATTTACTAATATACGAACATAGAACATAGCGCTCTTACTTGTTTTTAATTTAAACGAAAACTGAAATAACGACCTTTATGGTTTTTAGGTTGCAAGTTTTTTTAATTCTTTATGAATAAAACTATGAATGTATAAGTTAATTAATTAATAAAAAGAAGATGTTTCAAATGAATGTTATGTATGAAGTAAGTACAAAGCTTATTTTCGTTTTTATTCAATTCAATCTTCCGTTTGTGGTTTATGTAACTAAAGAAGCATTTTTATAATCAAATTTTACATAGTCATTTATGTGTAAGGAAGAATGTAGTAAAATATTATGAAGTCAATATTCTCATACACATGCATGAGTAAATTGTTACTTCTTTTCTGCTTTGTTTCCGTTATTATAATATCTTTGCAATTCAATGACTTCTTAAACGCGCCAACATACATTTTAATAGGAATTGTTATATCATCGCCAATGCCAACCAGTACCATTTATAGATTACAATAGTAAAAGTATTACTGCCAATGCCACTACCAGTACCACACCACAATCACAGTCAAACGGCTATTCAACCAGCAAACTAATAGCTATCCAGGCAGCAAGGACTAAAGTCATTTATTTATTTATTTTTTCATTTTTGCTTTTATTCTTAAGAAAGTGGAATTGAGTGAGTGTAAGTTGAGGGTACCTCTAGAAATAACCGCATAAATGAAAAGGCTATAAAAGACAGAATAACCACTACATTATACAACCTACACTCTGTATAAATCCTGGATTGTAAGTGCAAGAGTGCGCTTTATATTTTCTTCCACGCTTTTTTTGCCTTTTCTTTATTACATAAGTAATATCATTAAAAGAAAAAGAAAAAACGTTCCATTAGTTATTTGTAGTCTGGTAGATATCATCCTTCATAGAACAGCGCATAAGTAAGACAGTTATTGTTGTTGTTGATGGTGGAGATAAAATTGACAAAGGGGAAGAAGCATAAGTAAAGAGGTAAATTTCCATAAAGTTATGCCGTATGTTTTGAAGTTAAAGTAGAGTACGTTTGTATGAAAATTATAGAAAAAATTGGTCGTACTTTATGTAAATAATTATGTATCTATGTATTGTATGCATTTACTTATAATGTATGTAATGTATACTTCAGTAATGCAGGAATACATAAAACGGAAGCCTACTGTAATGATGATGGTTTGCTAAAACAACAAGAAACTGGCGTCGTTGTCTGTCTATTTGAAGGCTTGCTAAAAGTCAACTTTTTTCCTTTTTTCCTTGTTTCCTGCCGATAACACAACCCAAGCAACACAGATTGGTCGTAACAACGTCAGTACGTACCGTCGTACCGATCACGCTACGACTCAAATTTAAACCATTTTGGGAAATATTAATCCTGTACTTTGCCGACCGCCACTTTTACGACCAACAGTATACCAATAACGACCAGAGAAATAAAATGGTGTTTTCTTTTCATTAAGGTGACTGATTTTATTATAATGTTGGTCGCCTAAATATAAATAAATAATAAAATAAGCGACTCAAGTTTATTTTTATTTTCGTTTTGCAAATCTATACCAATATGGATGTGATTTATGCAGAATTACAAATCGTTAAAACGGCAACGCTAAAAATTTTACCGATAAAAGTTTATGTTCAAATTCGAAAAAATACAACGCGCCATCAAAATCTTTATATTTTCAGGAAAATATTTTTTTAAATTTATTTTTATTATTTTTGAATATTTTTTCAGAGACATTTATTTTCATTAAAAATATTTTTTTTAATATTATTTATGCAAAATTAAGTGAAAAACACCATTCCCATTCATTTTGGCGTCTTAAATTGCATATAACCAAATTTTTTTTTTATATTCATCATTAAATTTATTATCATGGCATCATCAACCGAACACATTTCAACCAAAAACGAATACTAGTCACTTTTTTTTGGAGAATATGTACATTATACGACTTGCCAATTAATAATGTTTAAAAGTATGCTGCACATATTTCGTCAGAAAGATGACGGTCGTTCGGCAACCACAAATGACGTCACTATGACGTTGCAAATTGACTAAAAGCAACGAGTCATTGTACGACATCACTACGTGGTCGGTAAATTTATTAAAAATCTAGCGACCAGAAATGTATCAGAAGTGAATTTAATCTGAGCGAAATGACTGAAATTAGAAAGATTGCTTACCAAATCCGACCATTGAAGTCATAAAATAGTCAGACTGTGTTGCTTGGGAAATACACTGAGAAACAAGAAATTGTTTTTAGAAGAAGTTTTTTCTTTATAATTTAAGTTTTAAGTAAAAAAAATATTTACTGCGTGGTCACTGGTTCAGCAAAATCTGTTTATATTTATTTTGTGTATTTTAAAAAACTGTGCAAAATCTTTGAAAATTTCACAATGCACTAACACAGAGTATTTCCTAGGACTGTGTAGCATTTTGTTACGCAACCATCCAAACTCTGCATCATTTTAAAAGCCTTCGCTACAAAAAAATAAAATACTTTATAACAAAATATAGCTTCAGTACAACTTAAAATTGGTTATGACAACAAAATCACTAAAATATAAAACATTGAAAAAAATGTAAAAAAGTCGTAGATACGCAAAAAAAAATGCACCAAAATAAAAAAAAAAATCATTTAATTATCTATATATGTAAAAGAGTTACGTTACTGACTGACTGGCTGACTGATTAATCATCGCTCAGTCCACACGGATAGAGCTGAAAACTTTAAATTTGGACTGTGGGTTCCTCTCCCGTTGTATAGATCCACTAAGAAGGGATTTGGAAATTCAAATATTTAGGGAGTAAAATCGGTAACCTTTCTATCTTCTAAACCAAACAAGATACAAACAAAATTTAAAAAGCATTATACTCTACTCAAAAAATAAGCGGACACTTGACTGGTACTTTTTTTAAATTCGAGCGCTAAGGGGGTAAAAACGGGAAAAATTATATTTTGGTACCCCTTGAACTTCTAAGCCAATAAACATAGAAATTTTATTTTTACTGCATTCTTCACATCTCCAAAAAAAAATGAATACATTTTTGGTACTTTTTTGAAATTCGAACATATAGGGATAAAAATCGAACTTATTTTTGGTACTTTTTTAAAAAAAACGTAAACTTTTAAGGTGATTGCAATACTACAACAATTACAACATTACAAAAACAACTGGCGTTTATTTTAACGCCTTTGTCAAAATTCATATGTGAAAATTGTTTACAAACAAATATATTTTTTATGCAGAAAGAAATCAAATTTAAACGTTTTTTTTTTTGTAATTTTTAATTTTTCAAAAATAAAGGCAATTTTATGTTAAAAAAAACTAAGAAAAGTAAACACATTTTGACAAAAGCATTAAAACTGAATTATAGAGAAAAAATATTAAGCTGGCGAATTGCAATCACCCTTTATGAATTCGCCTTGCTTTTAAATTAAAAACTGGCTTCGCTCATCAAATTAATTAAATTAATTAATTTTTTTACTTAATATTTAATTCTGTACATTTTAACACATTTTTTAAACTTTGATAATAAATAATTTTGTTACAAACAAAATAAAAAATCTCCTGTCCATGAAATTAAACTAATATGTATTAACTTAAAGAAACGTTAAAGTAAAAATAATACGCATATATTATTTATTAATTTGTATAAATTTTTTATTAGCCACCACAAGTTTTTTAAATGAAGTAAAAACAGCGTAATTATGATTAAAATTGCGTTTTTGTTACTTTAGAAATTAAAAAAGGTTAAAAGGGCCCCGGAGCTTGATTTTCCTAGGGGGCCAGTTGTTAATTTTAAAAGAAACCGAACAAACAATAAAATTCAAAATATCGCCAAAATTATTAAACATAAACATAAAATTACTTAAATACAAAAAATTTAAAAGAAGAAAACGCTTAGATACAAAATATCCTAAACCAAACAATCGCTGAAATACGAAAACACATTTAAAGTGCAGAAAAATGTTAAAAACGCTGAAATGTTATGTTTGTTCTTCTGTTTGAACGTGCAGTGTTAGTTTGATTATTAACCCATTTTGTTGTAAGAGATTTTGTTTGAAATCTTACAGATCATGTTTGTTAAAAGTATATAAATACTTGGGTAAAAGCTTTGTAGTTTTAAAATGTTGTAAAAAAAGTTATACATTGATTCTGCTGCATGATCACACTTTCTTTTCTATCACTAATATATAGGTATATGTATGTCAAAAAAACTTGTTTTATACTACAAAGCTTTAAAAATCAGACCCTTAAGCTACATTCTACATTTCTTATGTTCCAAAATAAATAAAATTTTAATAAGCAATTTGAAAGAGGACATCTTATAAACTATTTCAGAAGTTGGTGTTGGTGTTTACCTTCACCACTTGTAATGATTGGTTATAAAAAACATTCTATTCAAATATTTACCAACAATATTTTTACTATTTATTTCTTTCTCTTTATAATTTGTTATCTCAGGAATTCTTCGTAAAACACAAACAGCTACCAATACATTAACAAATACAAATAGCATACGTAACTAAGTTAAAATGTATAGATGTTTGTATGTATGTAGGAATATTGTATACTAAACGTATTTCAATTCAATTGATGTTGTATAATTATCTTAAGTTGATTTGTTTATATTGTAACATGATAACTGGGGGGAAAAGCCATACCAAAAAAAGTTAAGAAAAATGGCAAAAACAACAAGGTAAAATGAAGACATTAATAGAAGAAATAGTAAAAGAAGATGAGGTTCAGGAAGGAAATTGCAGTTGTGTTAAATAAGTGTGTGTGCCAGAGACGTTCCTGCTATGGTACGCAGGTATCCTCCGCGTACTCTGAAATAATTTTTTAATTTTGTTTTTATAAGTTTAAAGTTTCTTTCAAATTATTTTAGAGTTCTTTACATTATTATATGAACAGCGTATATAATGAAAACAGGATATAAACAGCAAAAGTAATCGTTGTTTATCACATTTCTGTCGAAAACTGAGTTGAGGAATTAAACAGAAGTGAAGAACACGTTTACAATAGGCTTCACGGCACGCTCCTGTTATTATTGTGTTGTTTCTTCGAGTATATTTTTATTTTTAGTGTTTTGGGTAAGTTTTATTTATATTTTATAGTAAAACTACCACAAGCTTAATTAAACTCCTCAAAATAGTCGATGAGAAGTAATTGTAGTTGTATATTTACATACAACAACAGTTAAACAACATAAAGCCAACCAAGTAAAACCAAATCAAAACAAAACAACCATCTACATCTTATACTCACTCACTCACTTAGTCAGCCATCCATACATTCTGTTAGTCAGACATTCTTTACTCATTATTTACTCAATCAATTTATTTATTCATATCTGATTGAGTATACAATGTTCTAGTATTTGGCAAATGTCTGATTTACGTTCTCCTACAAACCGGTTACAACTGTAAAATAAGTACAAGTGGAAATTGCTGTAGTATCAAAAGCAGTTTTTGTTGTTAGTTTCGGTACTAAAACTAGAATAGAAAAAGTAGTGGCAGAGGTAGCAAAAGTAGTTGATGTTCAGATAAACATTCTGTGGCTTAAAACTTTTCGTATTCAATTCAGAAATTATACCATTAACCAAGTTATATTAGTGACTTTATACCCACTATTAAACATTTACACAAATTTATATATGCACACGCACACACACGTACAAACACACAAATACGGCTATTTATTCGACTTATCTTTAAACGTATACAAAAAAAAAAATAAAAGAAAAAAAGAAAACTTCATTTAAACTTTGTTTATGTATTGGTTAAAGGATGTAGTTACGTAAAAGTCTCCAGAGCAAATATGTATTTGTATGCAGTAGCTCTTGAAGGTAAAATTATTGGCAAATATTTTACTCTCCTCAAAATTTCATGTTGATTTAACCAAAAAGCTAAGTAGTAATTTTGCAATTAGTTATTTTGATTGTTTATCATTAGGTAATGGATATAAGGATACCTAAGCGAAGATACACGCGCACACACAAACACTCCCACTTAAGGAAAGGGGATGTGTAAGAAAGATAACAAAAAGTACCATTTTATAAAAGAAAATTATATTTGTAAGAAACTGTTTTATTTTTCAAAGTAGTTTCTATTAAGAGAGAAACAAAAAACTTTTATTTGTGCCAAAAGTACTTTCGTCCCTGCTACAAAATAATCATTAAAAAGAAGAAGAATGTGTGTTTAGAAAAAGTGTTTACGTATGAATAAAGTTTTTATTTTCGTATTTAGTTTTTGTGTCTATTTGATTTGCTTATTAGTTTGTTTCTTGTTTTTCTTCTGAAAGATTTACCTTCACTATTACTGTTGTGTGTTGTTATATGGTAATAAATTTTTGCTTAGCACATATGTATGTATAAATGTATGTGTGTACTTAGTATGTACTTATAATTTATAGATGCATATTGTAAATTAAGGAATATTTATTTGTTTTGATTACTGACTAGAAAAACAAATCTCTTTATATTTAGTTTGAGTTTCAGTTCAATTAATTGTCTCACAAGGACGTTTAATTACTTTTTATGCTCTAACGCACAGACATACACAAAACACATGTACGTATGTACATATATGTTTGTGTGTATTACAGGTAGATGGTAAAGCCTTGGAAAATGCTAATGATTAAGACAAATTTTTTGTTTGAAGTAAATGTTTTTATGACTAAACACTATGTTATTTGTAAATAAAATTTATTTGAATAAAAATTAAGGAAAAAAATTATAAAGTTAAGAAAGGGAATAAAAAGTTCTACAAAAACTAAATATTTTTTTCGTGAATTTTTGTTAATTATTTACTGCTATTTAAAAACACATTAACATGCCTGTTCATGTATGTACATTATTGTTTTGTTCTAGTTTCAAAACATACATACATATTAAGGTTGCTGACGTTATTTTTGCTATTATTTTTATTTTAAGTTTTATATTAATTTTTTTTTTATAAAATTTCAGTCTATGTACGCTAAATGGCATGATTTCTTTTTCAATTTTCTTAAAATATTTTGCAAAGTTTTTTCTACTGTGTTTAGATTTTTTTATTTGGAAATTGCTAACATTGCCAACTTAGTCAACTTTATGTATTTATTTATTGTAATCGCAGCGCCATTAGTTGTTGTTACTGTTTGTTTTTGTAAAGAACATTTTCATATGAGCCATGAAAGCACAATGTTTTTGTGTCGGCAAACATATTTGTTTTATTACTCTATTCTCTACCACCACTACCAGACTATATCAATAGTTTAGCAGACTTGGAGTTGCATTCGCACACATACAACTATTGTTTTTATTTGTATATTTAAAACGTAAGATATAAAACTAAAATAAATAGATGGTGAAAATCAACAGTGAAAACTGTGGCAAAAGGACATATGTTTTAGTAAAGAATATTTAAAATTTTAAAGATATAGATCCGAAAAAGCTCTTAGTATTAAGAAAGTATTTTCGCTTGTGTATGAATCAGTTAGTGAGTGTATGAATATAAGACTGTGAACTGTGTTTCATATTTTATACATGTCTAGCATGAATTACTACTTTTCAGCTACGCAAATTTTTATATACATTTGTACATATGGGCAATTCTATGTCATCGTACGTGACATTCGTACGCCTAGAAAGTGGTAAAAATTTTGCAAAAATAGTGGTAGCTGAAAAATAATTTCATCAATATGTAACATTCAGAGGGTACTATAATTGAAAAAAATTCATCACATTCGGAACCTTGTTGTCTGAAATATCGGGCAAAATAAGGGTATATTGTACGTGACATAAAACGGAAGTCATGTTTAGGTGCATGTAAAAATATGCGAAAATCTGCGAATTATGGAGGTTTTTCTTTTTTTTTTTAATTCTAACACTAAGTAAACAATTTTTTTATAATAATCTGTAATTTTGAAATGCAAAAAGGTAATGGATGATTTTTTATTGAACAAAATTTGATATCGTACGTGACAGATTTTTCTCTTATAGCAATTAAATATATGTTTTGTTAATATATGCAAAAAAAAACGAGTAAAAACGCTATATTCGGCTGTGCCAAGTCTTATATACCCTACATTACGAGTATTTATGTATGTATGTACATATGTATTTACATGTCCGAAAGGTATTTAAAGTCTTAGAAAAGTTGATTTTTTTAATGATATTAACTTTGGTCCATGTAGGTTTTTCGCCCATATATTTGCTGATTCTAAGCCAATTAGTTTTTTTCTTCTAATTTCCCAAAAAAAGCATGTCTTAACAACAAAGTTTTGCTTATATTAATTAATTATCGAATTTTGCTGTTTTTCAAGAATCTCGGAAAATTTTTTTGAATGTTTGATACCAATAACGCCTCCGTACAACATCGGCAGGGGCTGAGAAAACTCGATTTCAACAGACGGACAGGCGGAAATGGCTAAATTGACTTCCCTATCTATGTTCGTTTAAAAAATAAATTTTTGTTTTTGAATTGGGCCCTTCTCCCATCGGAGCATATGTAAATATACTTTTTATAAAACTCTTTATAAAATATTTATAATTATCAAGTGAATTCTGATGCATTTAATTGCATTTGTAGTACTTACAATATCGTACGTGACAAACTTTAAAAGATTATAAAATTTTTATTACATCAAATTTAAAAAAAAATCCGATCAATAATTGTTTGCGACAAATATCTTGCTTTGAACTTTTATTTTAAAATACTTGCGACCGGTCAAATTCAAATGACGTAGAAAAATATTGTTTTGGCATATCGTACGTGACATCCAAAGCAAACCATAAAAAATACCGCTAATCGAACTCTATATTACCATTTTTCTTATCTTCCACATACTAAAATTTGAATGGTTTTTTCCTCTTTGGCATATTTAAAAAAAAGTTGCGATGGTTTTTATTTTTTCAGACGTGGTTGACATTTCTGTGGAATTGCCCATATGTATGTATGTATGAATATGTAAATACATACAATGATGTTTTTATTTATTTTAAGATTTTTTACATCATCTCACTTTTACGTACATACACACATACATAGATCTATATATACGGTGTTATTCATCATTCTCTTACATGTATGTACATAAAGATGTATGATATGTATTTACATATGTATATGTATTTTGTTTACTTCTCTGGTTTGGTCCTTCTTGTTTGGTTTCATTTTCTTTATTGTTATAAGAGTTTATTTCTTTATGTTGTTCATGTTAAGGTTTTGTTGGGCTTGTAAATGTGGTCGATCGTTGTGTTGATGCTCACTCCTTCTCGTCCTCGTCACTTCGAATGTGCCATAGAAATTGCTTTTGCCATGTTTTTTTTTACTCGTTATATTATATGTTCGGTTTGTGATAGATTTGTTGTCTTTAACTTTTGGTAATAGCAACCATTTTTCTAACATAACACACTTGAAACATGTGCCGGAGACTCTTACACATGCAGGTTTCTTAAAATAATTATTATTGAACATATTTTTTTTTATTTAAATATACAGACAATACTTAGTCTTTGATCTTCTTGTTTATAAGGTAAAATTTAAATCCTTTAGATATTCTTGTAAAATTTACATACACTTTTGCATTTTAGAATAATGTATGGATAATGATGATGATTATGTTGATATTGAAAAATATGTTGCTGCCAACAAGAGTTAATACTTCCACGACTTACATGTGAACTTTCGATATGTATGAAAAAAATTAAAAAAACATCGATACTGGCTGTATGTGTAAGTGATGGTTGAGAAGAATGCAAATAAAATATGTTTTAAATATACATATGTATGTGTATGTACATATGTGTATGGGCACAGTAAATATCATAGAACATTAACAGCCGTATCCATAAAAAAAATTTAGCGTGGAGTTGGCATAAGTGTCCTTTTTAATGTATTTTTTGTATATTCTGCTAAACTCATGTTAACTTAAAATCACACTCTTGTTATTGGCTGCTGGAAATTCTTTATAAATAAACTGTTTGCCAACACTCTGCTTAGCCTAATCGGCTTGCACGTGAGTAGAAAGTTGTGTGCGATGTATACGTAGTTTCTAATTTTTCGTATAGATACGGCCGTAAATTTTTATATATTATCAAATGCAAACTAAATAATTAAAAAAAACATTTTTATCGGTCAATCCTGACCATATAACATTCTACACCACAACATACAAAAATACATTTTTATAGCGTTATTGGCGACATTTAACATTATTATTATAGTTATTTCAAAGAGAGGGATCTATAATCCATTATGAAAAAAATACCACAAATTTAATTTGTGTTTAGTTTTATTTTGATTTTTTTATAGTTAAAAGTGCGTTTAGTTGATTTCGGGAAGTATGAACTTATCGTCAAAATATTTGTTAAAGAAATTTTTGTTTATGTAAAATCGGCGACATGTAGGCCTTATATGGACAGACGGCAGGACATCTTTCATTTGACCGCAATAGTGGTTAAACCAACCGATATGCAACGACATAAGCACATCCGCTTATGGTGGTGAAGTTTATAGAAGCACAAATTTCGATCCAATTAGAACTGACACATTTTGAAATTAACTGCTACTTTCAGATTCCTATGCATTCTGTAGTCTGCTACGCTGCCCCATTTTTATTGCATAATAAATACCAATTATAATTCCTCAAAATAGAAATTCCAACTCAAATCACTTTTTCTTTGATAACTAATTCCATTTATGAAAAAAATTATTATTTGTTATTAAATTTATGAAGCATAAAACTACATTTACGCTTAATTTCATAAAACATGACTTTAATAAAAAGAATGCAGAGACACAGTCACCGTTAGGAAAGCAATAAAAAAAAAACAAAACAAAAATGTTGTAAAATACAAAAAAAAAGTAAATAAATATCCATGAAAAATAACAATAAAAGAAAATACATAAAAATAATAAGGATGGCTTATTGTGTGGATGTGTGTGTTAGTGTATATTTGAGTTATTTTTCCCAACTAAAAAAAGCGATAAATTTCTTTAGACTCCCGCTACTAAGACCGAGTGTATATAAGTTTAAAAAAGTAAGATACAAATCCGGAGTACAATGTTACCACAGTAACATTAGTAGGGGTGAGAGAATATGTGTGTGTGTGTGTGTGTGCAAAGACAGGATATCTTGCAACTTAAGTTTTAGTCATATCACCACTTATTAATATAAAACATACAAGGAAATACATACGAACACACACACTTGCAGGCAGCCAACGGCACTAAAATCAGTACTTGTTTATTCTGGTATCTTTTACCCTGCGGTTCCACTTGAAAAAATGCTTTCGCCACTATGTTAACGTTAACCTAATATCAATAAATTAAACTAGCAAATTTAGAACAGGGATGTAATTGAAACGGTATTAAGTCCACAATTGTAACTTTGACAGAGTTTTATAAAAGTAATGAAAATACAGCAATTGATATCTGGTAAACTGCAGGGTAATCTTTGTTATCTAAGTTTCTATAGTATGTGATAAATGACAAAGTCAACCAAGAAAATATGGCAGATTAAAGCACAGAGACACAAAAGAGTTGTGAAATTTATTCTAATATAAATACGACAACTTTCATACATTAAACCTGCCTTTTAACGAATGGTTACATTTTCAAAAAAAAATTTTCTAACTGGTTTTTCAAAATACCTGCACACAAAATGTGGAACCAATTAAAAGCAGAAAAATATAATAAGAAATGTTCAAAGAATTAATTTTCTATTTCCTGTGACAATTTATGAAGTGAAAATTTATATTCAAGAACCCTGATTCAGATAAACTGATGGAAAATTTATTTTCGAATAAGGTCCTAATGTTTTTTGCATTTATTTAAAAAAAAAACTAAAATTTGTTTAAAATGTTGGAGTTTTTTACATAAATTCCAGAAGGATTTTACATGCAAAAGAACATAAACATGGGATATATTCAAAAACAAGTTGCTTTAAAAGCCCCGGTCTAATATTTATACACGTATGTCTGTGTATGTTTTACTCACTACGATTATATTTTAAAAGCTTACGAACACAAACATAGTGGCAGCGAGATAATATCATTGCTTTTATTGTTAAAGAAGTATAGAACTGATTAAGTGTGAGGAGTAACAGAAATATATACTAATTCCCATTAAAAAATCACAGTTTTATATCGTGTGCGAAAAGTGGGCGTTCACCAACACAGACTTTTTGGGAAGATTAAGCATTTAACTTGACATTGAAAAGGTTGTGAACGAGTACGACTTAAATAAATATAACAAAAACAGCCCATTCCAGACTTTTAAGAGCAAAATAATAAAACAAAATAAATAAATAAACCGAAAAAGCTTATGTGGAATAAATCTTGTTGTTTCCCCTGTACTCATACTCGTACATGATTTTGTTTTGGTTATTGTTGCTTTTGTTACTGCTGCTGCTGATGTTATTCTTGCACAAAGAAGGACACTAATTTAATAAGGTTACTGGGTTGGAACATTAAAAATGAAAATATTTCAAAGAAACTTGTACAATAAAAAAGCCACACACTTAAACACACACACTCACGTGCATATATGTAGTGGGTTTGTAAGTGAGAGTGTAGTTTTAAATTGAAATACACAAACAGAAACACATTTAATGTTCAAGAAATTAAGGACATTTTGTAATAAATATTAAAAGATTTTGTTTGTTAATAGTTTAAGGAAGTAAATGAAATTTGTTTAGTGGTTACCAGCAATAAAATTTGAAAGTACAAACCACAACTAAGATGAGATTAAAACGAAATGCGTAGAAATAGGCTTTTGTTATATAAGAAAATGCCTGAAATGTGACTATTATTTCGGTTTAATCTAAAAAATAAAGTCCTTATTCCTTGTCTATATGAGACCGGACTCACTTTCAAAAAACAATTAATTTTCTTTTTAATTTATGTACTTTTCAGACACTTTTTTATAATCGAACGTTGTGTTTGTATAATTTATAAATAAAAATATGTTATTTTTGCCTGTTTAAAAAGGAATTTTTAATATCATCATAGGATTCGTATGAAGTATTGAATAACAATTAAAATTTCATTTATGTTTTCTTTCTTTGTTAATTGTATTTTTGTCTTTCTTTCGTTTTCCAATAAATAAAAAAATTATGCATTTAGTAACACTTTACGGTTGAAAACACCACAGCTGAATGGATACTTCTTCTCACGTTATTATAATTCTTTGTTGTGTTTTTTGTTTTTAGTTTGTTTATTCTTCCTTTTGGTTTTAATATTGGAACTCTGGCGCTTGTAGTAATTCGAAACAATTAAAACAATAACAACAACAGATACTGTTTTCCTTAAATTTCCCACTCATTTATTAAACCAAAGTGTTTAATATTATGGTGAAGGTGGTTGAGCAAAAAACGGTAAGCAACTAGCTACTGCAGCAAATACGTATGTAAGTAAGTAAATAAAAAATGTATGGCAAGGTTTTACACACAATAAAATACTATTTCAACCGCACATAAATTAAAACCTTTGCACAATAGGTATTGTATAATTAAAAATGCCAATGCTGGCTGTCATTACCTTTAATATGTAGAATGGCCAATAATATCAAACAAATATGTTAAGGTGTAGATGTAAAATTGAATACAAAAAATATACACTCATACTTATCTGTACATGTGAACAGCGGCATACAAATAATAACGTAGCTATTAAAGTGTCAAGGAAATAGTAGTTATTACAAAGATATTTTAAGATATAGTTTTGCAGCAAGGTTCGCCCGCATAATAACAAGGATCAAAAACACACATAGACGCACATACTGACACTATGTACCTTGCCACAGACTGCAACATCATGTTTGAGTTAACCATGGTACTTCAAAAATAAGCGCAACTAATTTCGGTTAAAGATCAATCGATATAAATTTTTTTTTTAAGAAAAATGAGAAGAAATGTTGCCTAAATGAAAAATAAATAGAAAATAATTGTAATTCAAAATATATAAAGTAAAAAAATTGACGACATATGGCGGAAGAGTCATTAAGAACATTGGCATCTTTTAGCCAAACATCAGTACGAAAAGAGTCATGTGTTTTGCTGCAAGTTGTTTTGTAGTTGGGTTGTTAGTTGGTTGTTTGTTTGTCAGTTAGTGTGAGGAAAATACATGATGAAAGTACCAAATACTTTGTGTGTGTAATGTAGCTACTATAATACAGCCTGTCAACGGTGGTGGTCCTAAAGAGAATTGTTTAGATTTGTTAAAATGGCAACAAACTACTAACAAATTGTGGTTACGAGATAAATGCCACTGACTGGCACCCTTGACGCACCTGATTCTTGTTTCGGCTAATTGTTAAAAGAAAAATTTGCCACAACACTAAACACACACAGACACACACTCATACAGAATTTAAAATGAGTTGTACAATTTCAACGCGTTATTACCACACATTCACATATTTATACGTGTACGAATGTATGTGTCTATACCGACATATTTGAAAAGGGTACAACCCATGTCATTAAAAAATCTTTCCTTCTTTTTATATTCTGCTCCTACTACCGCCTCGTCAGCACGCAGTTGTAAAACTAACCCTATTTAAACATTTCAACACCGAACAAAACTTGAATTTTGAAATATAATTAGTAACTAATTACTTAAACACAAACACAAACATCTACTCACGTACCCTGTGCTAGCCCATACATATGATTTTTTTTTTACTTAACATAAAAGCATGACCTTAGTTTTTATATTTGTTTTAAAATCTCTTGTTTTTTGTGGTTAGTTTTCCATGCCACAATTCGCAGTATACATAGTGTGTTTTTCCATCCGTATGTGCTTTCCACAAATTTTCTTTTCAATTACAGAATTTGTTAAAAAAAAAAAACAATATAATCATGTATAATTGAGGCCTGTATAAAAATAAATAATTTGATTGTAATATAACAAGTCCAGCCATAATATTTAAATGCAATAATAATAATTAACCACAGTTTGAAGTAGCATTAAGCAGACAGGTGGACAGACAAGAACACAGTCACGCTTAAACAGTCCGTACAGTACTTGCAGCTAGATAGACAAATACCTTTGCATGAATTATCCTTAAAGGTAATTAGAATTATTAAAATACTAAAAAACAAAACTCATTTGTTAAATGAACTTGTCCAAATTCATACATTAATATTTTTCAAACAAATCAAATTAAACTTTAAGGGATTTTATAGTTTTGTAAAAGTGTAAAATAATTATTCGAATAATTTGAATATATTAATTAAAAAACTTTGTTTAAAAAACGTTCATAAAAACCATATATTTTTGTGTTTTTATTAAAAAATTTTCAAAAAGAGACAGCTTTAAAACAAATTATTGAATAGAAATAGAAATTTGGCAATAATTTTGAATACCTCTTATAGGATTAACTGAGAGTTTTATTTAATTGCTTATTAAGAAAAAAATAATTAAATAAGCAGAGAAGATTTTTTTAGTAAAATTAGATAAAAAAGTAGATAAAAATCTTTCATCTTAAAAAAAATTATTCGAATAAAAAAAATTGGTTCTACATCACTATTCATTCTAACATAAAAATATTATAGATCTTCCTTTACGTTAAGAAAAGTTAACCATTATTTGTAACCAACATGTAACTCTGGTATTAAATTAATAATAATAAATATCAGTGTAAGTATAAATATATATAGATTTGTATGTGTGTGAATGATTGCATGTGTGTATCTCTTTTTTAACTATTTTATAAATGTAAGCACGTAATTACAATTTTTAATGACATCCTAAATGTTATGCATGGAAAATGGTTTATATTTTTCTTGTTATTTTTTTTCTTCTTTATTCCTTTTCACATGATAATAAAAATGAAAACTCTATCATTTTATATGGAAAACAAATATGTGTATGGAGAAGCATACAGATAAATATGTAGGTTCATATAAAATTTACACTGACACACACACATACACATAAAAGCCATTGATGTACAGTGTGTGTATGACTTGAACGCGTAATTTCCTTGTGATTATGATTTCCGGTATGCGTGTCTTTTTATATAGAATTTTATAAAAAAATATATTTTTTTTATATGAAGTCTGATAGACACACAGACACATTTATTTTTCTAACAAAAGCACACGCAGTTTTCCTATATATTATTTTTATAAAGGAAAAAACAAGAAGAAAAAAGGGAATATTAAAGACAATTTTCATTTAAATGCTATATTTATATTCATCATAGATATAATTATAACAAAAATATATAAATTTTCAAAATGAATAAAAAGTGTACGGAAAACATTACATTAAAAGAATAGAAATTGTAAAAAGAAAAAAAGTAAAAGTGTTTGTATGCGAAAACTCCTTGACAAACTCTGCCTGTAAATATTACTTTTTAATTTTAATAGAAAGAACCGCCCTTTGAAAATTCAAAAAGAAAATGTCTTTGGATAAACAAAAAAAATTGAGCACACCCTACATTATGTATTTTTGTTTAAAAATACAAAAAATACATCATCCATTGAAAAGTTAAAGGGTAATACTGAAGGCGAGAGGTACACGAATACTAATTATTGTCTTTTTAGACAGCCAGAACGCTCTCCAGCGCGTAGCCTCATATAACATAACTCATAGCAGTGTTAAGTTCCATTTAAAATGACTGATTATGAGGGCTGTTTAGAAAAGAAGTGGGCGAACCTTTTGCCAAACAGGAAATCTTGACGTCTATTTGAGGTATAAAAGGAGAGATATAAAAAGTTTAGACAATAAGTTTAACAGAAAACCATTTTGTTACCAAAAAATGTCTTTTTCAATATAATGTGTATGTATACCGCAGCGCAATAGGACTAATATTTTTATACCCTTCACCAGAGGTGACAAGGGTATATATGAGTTTGTCATTCCGCTTGTTATTTCTACAATATTCATTTGCGATCCCATAAAGTATATATATTCTGAATCCTTATAGATAGGGAAGTCATGTCCGTCTGTCTGTCTGTCTGTCTGTCCGTCTGTTGAAATCAAGTTTTCTCAGCCCCCCAATGACGTACGGACATGTTATTGATATCAAACGATCAGAAATTTTTCTGAAATGTTTCTACTTAAATCCCCTTATACCAACCTTAGGACGTACGAAATTTAATTTGCACAAATTTGATTTACTATTTTTCATCTTTTAAAGGAGAAATTTTGCGAGAAGGGAAACAAAAATCAGTTAGTCAGCCAGTATATTGTGTTCAAGTACTGCAAATGTCATTTTAAATGACATATGTCATGCATTTGAAATATGTTTGACAGTTTATTTGATGCGTGTGCCTGTGTATGTGCGTGTGTGTGCTCCAAAAGCGGCGCTTATTGAAAACCAACAAAAAAAAATGTAAAGAACTCCGAAACTAACAACCCACCCTTTTTTCGTCATTGAAAAACAAATTTTAACCTCTTCAAAGAACAAAGGTCGGATCACAACCACGTTACAAAAAAGTACGAGTTTCATTATTTCGCTATTTAATAATTGTTATTTTGTGTTTTTTAACAAAACTACAATTAGCTTATTTCGTTTTATATGAATAGTTTTCATTATGTACATTTCACTTTTAGCCTTTATTTCTTTCTTTCTTTCAATTTGTTCATAACAAAGCGGCTTTTATAGATGGGATATGATGGTGTATTATAAATATAAAAAATAGAAACTACTTTAGTTTTTATTGTTAGAATGTTGTATTGTTATTAATGGATTATCAATGGGGTGCTGTTACAACCTACATTTCTGGTTCTTGTACTTGTTATTTTATTCCTGTACACTTCACCTCAACTCGTTTCAAGGCATTTTGTTACTTCTCTTATTCTTATACTATTATTTTTCTTTTTTACTCTATTCATCATTGTCCTTGCTAACAATGCATCATCAATATTCCAAAATCCTTTTCTTTACACAGACTCAAACAAGCGCACAGGACTACCAACAAATATTGTTTTTACATTTTTAAAACACAGCAGGAGTTTTGATTTGAACACAGTTTTGGCTTCAATTCTAATGTTCGGAAAATAACTATACAGTGAAATATTTGTATTGTATACACTGGCATAAATGAACACAAATACACACACACACACACATTTTTCTTGATTATTTCAGAATTATGCATGTTTGAGTTTTTTTTTCAATTAAGTTCCATGCTTAGACTTCATATGGATAATTAACACATTTATATCGAATATAAGGGGTATTCAAGTGTTGTTTATTACTTAATGTATAATTTTAATTTAGAAAAGCATTATTATTTTATACATTTGCTTGCAGTTCTTGAAATCCGAATATTTCCAAGGAAATGATAATGTCAGGATATCAGAAAATATTTGAAATTAACAGAATTAATTTATTAAAAGTGGTTTATACTTAAATACTTAGCTGGATTACTTTAAAATTAATTCATTTTTAAGTATTAAAATTTTCCAAATAAATCTTTGTCATATAAACTGTGGCTATTTTAAATATCTCAATGTGTTTTTTTAAATGTATTTTTGTGAAGTATTTCAATTAGCATCACGTTGACACAATGGTTTGTTTTCATCCTGCCTATGAAGGTGTGTTTTGTATTATAAAATTTTCATCAACAATAACAAAACCCCCAGCTGGGGAATATTTCATTGTCTACCAGTTTTATTTTTAAAATTTTGTTACAGAAAATGCAAATTGATTATTTTTATTTAAGTTTGAATGTTCCACAATTTGACTAAGCTCCCGCACTAATACAACCACAATATTTAAAGGGAAACATAGACATTTTCATAAAATTTATATTGTGAAAAGTATTTAAGTACAATTTTAAAGTTAAACAAGCCCCAATTTGGGTCAGCAGTTTTAGTAGTTGTTGCAAGAATTATAATTTCACAATATAAATATAATTATTTCTTTAACAATAATAAATCGTTTAAATCCATTGAAATCTCAAAATTAATGGCAACTACTAGTTAGTTATTGAACTGTTAAGCAAAACTTGTATAAAAAAAAATAAAAACTACCATCACAAATCACGAACTCATTAAATTCATTTAATTTATCATCAAGTCGATAACAATTGATATAAATTCCTGTTATTTTATTTGTAAATGTTTTT
>NDXZ01024220.1:0-11303 GCA_003055125.1 Paykullia maculata | reverse complement strand
ACCCTTAACACATGTGTGTGTGTGAAGGGTATAAATAGATTTGTTTTTATATACATATGTATGTAAATAAAAAGCTTTTATTAAAAACAACAACAATGTTGTAGGAGATTTATAAATATTTGTTAAACAAATTTGTTTTACTATGTTTATATTAAATTATATTTTAATCGAAGTTTATTATTGTTAAATTAACAAAATAAACCTTTAAGTGAAGGCACAAAAAAAGCGCCTGAGAAAACATACAACATTTACGTTCGAAGGACTAACATTTGCTTGTTGTAATTGCAATTCAATAATACACTTATTTCATTTATATAAATTACAAGCCTCTTTTTATAGAATTTATAAAATGTTGTGTCTATGATAAGCCAATAGTAGTTTGTTTTTTAGTAATAATCACTTCTAAATAAGCTAAAAACATTTGGTTGCGAAGAACCCCCGCATGCTGGCAACAAATCAAACATTATTACTTTAGGTAAAGAAAAAAAAAATGAATAAATACATTGTTAAATAATAAATAACCTTATAATTTAAAAGTAATAACAAAAGTACAAAAATTTTAAAATATATTTCTGTACATATCTTTGCTCCGTATATAAATTACATGTTTAATATTTAACAATCGTGATAATGCCCATAGAAAACCCTTGTTTGTAAAACATTTTTCTTTTCTTAATGAAACCATAAAATTTTTGTTAAAAATAAATAAAATTTTTATATTTTTTTTAAAACATTTTAATGTATTTTTTCTTTATAACATAATTATTTTATGAGGGTGCTATTTCAAAAAAAAAACCGAAGTATTTTTTCGATACAATTTCACTTCATATGTTTAACTTGACACCCTTTAAAACACACGCACACATCCTCGTTAAGGACGCCCATACCCATATGTCTTCTATTTGTCATGATCAATTAAGTGTCGGTGACATTTTTTTGTTTTGGATTTTTTCAAAAATATTAAGGCTACTTGTTTTTAGCGTTTTTTTTCTTCTCTTTTTTTTAAAAATAATTTGGTTGTTAAAAAAAAGGTGCCATAAATTTGAAAATTAACATTTTTATGGCACTTAATTTTAAAATATAAACAAGAAGGCTTCGTCTCAACAACACCAACTGCCATCAAGATCATTTTGTGTGCATAAGTGTAACCAATTGAAATATGTTTAATAGGAAATGCGTTTAATGTTTCATTTTAAAAATTTATTCTTTTAGAATTTGTTAAAAAAAAAACTTGTATTAATTACGCCATCATTTATTTGACTTTTAATTGTTTGTAATTGAGAACAATTTTAAGGTTTTTGCTCAATACCCTATAACAGAATTGGTGGTAAGGGTATTATGTTTTAAGCTGCTGATTATAACGCAATAAGACAATAATCGCAATAATAATAGAATCGCCTTAGTCAAACATGCAATGTCTGTCCGTCTGTTCGACTTTTTATTTTTATATATTATGGTGTAGGTTTTCTTTAGTCAAGTTCAGGTGACTATAACGCTCCTTTTAGTTTTTATTTATTTTAATTTTGACGAGTTCATTACACTTTTTATTGTTTGTTTTGTAAATATAAAAAAAACCCATACAGATTACATTATCTTGAAAAAAGTGATATAATAAAAAATATTCTTGTATATGTTTTTTTCTTCAAAAAGTCTATAAAATTAAATCGAATTTATTGGATCATAATCAAATACAAATAAAGAGTGTTTTTGTACATAAATGTACAAACATTATTAAAGACATGTATTTAGTGCTATTAAAGCTAATAATAATATTAAACGAATACGAGTTACAGCGGGTAACAATTTAAAAGTCTTAATTTATTTTTTGTAAATCCCATTAAAAAAAGGAAATTTTGTGGAATATTGTCTGAGTATTTTTGATGATTATTTAAAGAAAAAAAAAGTTTAATAAATACAAATTTACACGCAAAGAAAAAACATGGTTGTGGTGATCATAATGGAAGGACATCATACTATGATTGGATTATATGATTGTAGCTAAACTATAATATGATCGGTTTTAATCATAACAAGTTTAATTATAAAGCTTTTCTATAACCATATTATGACCATATATTATTATAATGTTATTTTGCATGATCAATTAATAGTTCCATATACAGTGCACTCGCATTAAACCCAACTAAAAGAAATTTTGGTCGTTGCAAAAACTGAGGTTGTTGCGATAACCGAGTCTCAATTTTTAGGGCGCTAATTCTCTTTTATGGTTTAATTTGAAAAAAAAAAATAAATATTTTACACATTTAAATCATTTATTTATAATAAACTTAATAATTTTATTAAAAAAAAACACTATAAATAAATAAAAAATACAGATTCTAATGTACAACGGATATACAGATTTGAATTTGTAATCATAAATGTTAAAAAGTCAATCAAAAAAATCTAAAATTTTTGACTGTGTTTTATTACATGAAATATTTTTCTGCACTGCAATTTAACGGCTGTTCTTTTTTTCTCGGTCCATTGAAGACAAATGTTAAAATAATCAATAGCATTCTGATATTTAATTTTGGGAAACGCTGACGTTGACACTACTCAACATTTTTGATCTCGTCTTCGCTTTCAATTTCGAAATATGTACATATGTATAAAAAAATATGTAAATAAAAATGACAAACTGATCATTTTGGGAGAAGAGTTGCGATAACTGATTTTTTTTTTGGAAAAGTTGCGTTAACTGAGTGAACAATGCAAACAATTTCGAGTTGCATTAATCGAGGAGTTGTGCCTGTCGAGGGTTACGTTTAGTGAGAGTGCACTGTAATCATTATTTAATTCCATATGATCATAATTAAGATTATTATTATCGTAATATGATCCCACACAACCATAAAATGTTACATATGATCATAATATGATCCCACAAACTTTATATTTATTCCGTTTTACCATAATATTATTTTACACAACCATATTAGAGTCCCATATGATCATAATATATTTCCTTGTAACCATAATATGACCAAATTTTTCACATAGGAAATAAAATTATTGTCGTAACTATGTTTCAACCATGTTTTTTTTCTGCGTTTAGCCAGGCATAAATATAATAAACTTAATAAAGAATAATGGTTTAATAAAAAATATGAAAAAAAATTGACGCAAACCCTGAACGAAAGAATTTTTTTAAAAGCAACTCTCATTTACAACTTTCACTAAAAAATTGAATGAAGATGTAAAATTTATTAAAAGATTTTTATAAAATTCTCTAACATTTAGCAAACAAATAATCATTTTTTATTTTTTTGCTAAAAAATTAATCAAATTTTTGAGTGTAAAAAACACTTTGAAAATTAACTACTTATTTTACTAAAGAAAAATAAACAATAATAATGTGCGCTTATGTTGTATTTATTTTTATAAGTGTCCGTCCTTTTCTAATTTGTATCAATTTAAATCAACAATAATAAATATAATTAAAATTAACTTCCATTTTGCATACGAAATCGAAAACCAATTATGACATGTTGACAATTAATGTTGTTTTTATTGCTGCTGTTATTTTATCAAAATTATAATTCGTTTCATTTGTTGTTGTTATTGTCTGAATAATTCCAGTAGCAAAGAGGAAATGTTGTTAAATTTTATGTCAGTTTCCAAATTAAAACAAATCTAATTAATATTAAATATCCACTAATATTTGAAAATGAAAAGTTTTGTACGAAGTTTAGTGTTTCAATGAACTAAAACTAAAAACCATAAAGTAGGTACTTAGTGTTTATTAAAATCAAATTTAATTTGTACTGTTTAAATAAAAAATGAAAAATAATTTTTTTTATTTAAAAATAGCAAATTTAACAAAGATCTATGTAAGTTTTTTTTTTGAGGCTACTAAAGCCTAAAAAAGTAATGAAAATAATAGCCAACAATAATGTAATTAAGAAGCTAATGATATGAAAAGAAATGTATTATTAAAGCTTAACAATTAGGGCTGTCATAAATTAAGGCATAATGTAAGTATTTTTTAAATTTATTTAAAACTTATTTATTAATGGAAAATATTGTCTTTACTATTAATGTTCAGAATTTTTCTCAATAACTTAAGTTTAACTTAAATTTAATATTAATAAAAAATACTAATTGATAAATATCATTAAAATTATAAACTTTGTTAAGAATTTAATTTCATATATTTTTCCCACATCTTAAATTGATTTTTTTTGGCCCTAAAAACTTTGTTGAAATATTAAGAAAAAAGCAAGTTCGAAAGTTCAACATATTGAAAAATCCCATGGGCATAGCTGTAAAATAGATTTTTAATTAAGATTTAGAAGCTCTTTTTGACCTTTACTTAAACAAAATTTTATTTTTATTTTATGACGCTTAAATTCTTTCTAGAGCATTGGGAAAACTATAACATATTGAATATAAACTTTTTGAAAAAAATATTACTTATTAAACCCCTTAAAAGATGTATAAGCTTTAAAACATGTTTAACTCAATTAAAATAAAACAACCCAAAGAGATTTCCAAAACTAAATAAATAAATAAAAATGAAAGTATTGGATTTTAATTGCATTAAATTAATTTAGTGATTCGGTTTGACCAAACGAGTCACTTACAAAATTAAACATTTGTTTTTTCGTTTTTTAATGAATTTCATTTCATTTCAATCTACATGGGTGTATCGATTCATTTAATCGTTCATTCATCCAAAATATTGACATATTGAGTCATTCGGTGCCGCATGTATCTAAGGGTATCATCATTGCTTTTCTTATTCGTTTGCTATTTGTGTGTGTGTGTTTGTGTTATCATGTCATATTTAATTTAATGTCTGTTCCGTTTTATATTTGTTTTTAGATGGCCAGTGTTTATATTGACTTTTAAGAGATTGATTACGTATCAATAAAAAATGAAATGAATTAAGTTGAATGACATTATTTTTGTTCAGAGGGATTTTGTTTTAAAATTAAAGCATTTAAAATACTAAGGGTGTCGTTAAGGAAAGAAATCCACAAGCTTAAGGTTGTAACATTGTTGTTACTTTGTGAGAAATATTAATCAAAGAAAAGCTTTTCAACAAAAACATTCTTAAGTTAAACATTTTCAGAAATTAATTTAAAAAAAACACTTTATGTCTTTACCAAGTGTGACATGTTGTGATTTATTATAATAGATAACAATAGGCAAGTTCACACCAAAACAGTAATTATAAAATTATATACGCTTTTTTGTTGTATTTTGCTAACTCTTTCTCTTTGGCCTCCTCTCTACCCGTACTATAGAGTACATTTTTTGTTATTAATTAAAATAACAGCTGTTAAACCGAATGGACAAACACCCAAATTATTTGATATAAAAAGAAGGTAACCGATGAAAAAAATAACAGTGTCAAGAGAAAGCACATGGCTTGATTGCTTTAAAACAACGAGGACCATACACATACTATTGCAATTTAGTCTTGTGTGTAAAGAGGCAAAAAAGGAAGGTTAACCAAATGCTATTTGTTTGAACACCGAAAGTATATTTAAATTGCCATGTTTAAGGTGTTTATTTCGTATAATCTATATTGCAATCAAACATTGTCGTTCTCTGATCCGTCCACTAATGTAAAAGCTAGTAGGCACGACTGCCTCTAATTTTTTCTAACTAAAATTTAGTTTGAAGGCTTCTAAATGTCTAAGAGATTTATGTTTTATAAATATAGGAGTATATAAGAAAAACCTTAAGAAAACAAATAGTTTAAAAGGGATTTAATATTTTAAACTTAAGTCATTTTAAACATTATCGGTCATAGTTTAAAAAAATTAACAAAACCAACCACGATGTTTCCATTTTTTTAACAAATAATTCTTTACATTTTTTTATTTAAACAAACATACTTAAACATTTTAAATGGTTGTTATAATGTGTGTTTAAGCGCGAAGCATGCACAATACAACAAAATACTAAATGGTGTTCAGTATGTAAGTACTTTCCAATTGGTTAAGTTAACTTAAATGGATTAAAATTATTATTATTTTAATAAAAAAATTTAAGTTAATGTCTGCCAATATTTTTCTTAAAAATAAATATTTTTGTTATACGTATGTATCATTGCACATGTATTAAGTTTGCAATTTACAAATTATGATCTCATGAGGCATTCATTACCATTAGGCACTTAAAATGATATCACAGCTTAGTCATTTGGGAGGCTATAAAAATGATATATAAATTTTGAAAATTTCTTATGTCACCTAATGTCAAATGTGTTGCCGGTAATAAACCTTTTTGTGGTTTACCACCTTTATCTTTTTATTATGCAAAAACAAAAAAAAAAACTTATAATAAAATATAAATTTATACCATGAAAAAAGGATAAAACGTCAAGTATACTATGATATAAGTGAGTTCTTAAAATCTGCTTTTAAATCCTTTGGCAATAAAATACTAACAAAATATGAAAAAAAACACGTTTTCATAAAGCACACACCTAAAAAGCAAAAAAAACAAGAAATTTAAATAATAATCATAAATAAAATCAAACCTGTGAAATTTAAACAAGAAAAAAAACGCACAATTTGTTTTCATGGCAAAAACTACGGCTACAAACTAAAACCACAAGTTAGTATGTTTTTGCCAATAGCAACAGCGAATAAATAGAAATTAGTTAGTTTTTTCTATAGGACTCCAAAAAAAAAAACTTATTAATGGTAGAGCCAACATAAGTTATAAAATTAAAACAATTATGGGAATAAATATTTTGTGTTTTTTTAAAAATTTTTATATCATGACATTTAAATAAAATATGTCACGCATTTACTAATATTAAACAAAATTCCTAATTTTTTTTAACAAAATTCGTAAAAAGTTTTTAATAATTTTAGTATTTTATTATCCAAAATTAGTTTATAGTTTTCGTTGCTATACGGATTTATTATGAACTATAAAAAAGAAGTTATAGAAGTTATAAATAAAATAAAGTTCATTTAATAACCTGCTGTTTATTAAACATATTTAAGTATTAACATCAATCATCACTATTATGCATAAAACTAATAATAATAACAACAAAAGAAATAAAAAGGAAATAAACTAAAAGGTTTTCCTCTTTGTTTCATGTCTGTAAATGAGGGAAATTTTTTTTATGATCCTTAAATTAAATCACAGCCAGTTACACTCAAGATTATGATGTAATTGCAAAAATTTGTTTGGTAATAAAATATTTCATTGCCTTATCATGTTTAAGACTTAGAGCGTGAAATAGGGACTTTTCATAGGCACAAAACGGACATATATTTTAATATAGAAAGATAATGAAAACGATATAGATAGTGATGAACATAAAAAACATTATTACACATAGATCATAAATAAAGATTATGGATTTTCTATATACAGGCACATCATGGAGTTTAAATCTGTTTGGAGGTAAAATTAAAACAACGTTGATTCTAAAACTTTTATTTGCTCTTGGTCCAATTGTCCGAAGCAAGAAACAAATAGTAGGGCTCAAATAAATATTTTTAATTAGGACTAGAGCCTAATAACAAGGAGCAGAATCGTTTAATGGGGGACGACAAATATCTCTTAATGTGTTCTTCTCCTTAAATAAGTTGAACCCGGCATTAAACCTGGAAAAATCATGTTTTTTTTTAAACTAAATTACCGAAAAACATAACCACAGACACACTTTGAGAAAAAATATGGTTGAGCATAGTCTCGGTAATATGACTACAGACTATTTTAACATTCTATGATCACTGCAATCGTTGTATGGTTGCCACAATGTTATAGTTAATTTGAGCGAGTGACTAAACTATAACTATAACTTATTACAGCAATTATTAATATGTTAAGGTTAACCATTTACTTAGTTGTGGGTAATCAGAAATATGTTGCTCTCAAAACATATGATAACAATAACCTGAAAGCAGCATATTTATGATTATACGTAATAAAGTTTATAGTTAAAACAAACATATAATGATGCCGGCATTTATATATATGATCTTGGTATTGGAGTTAAATATGACTTCAACCATAATATAATTGTGACAATCATTAATATGATTCTGTTCCGTGATGTTTTTTCTTTGAATGCATAAACGCACACACAGATCCAGTCATTAACCCAGCTTTTGATGCAGATATAGACTTAAGTACAAACCCAAACGTAACATAGAGATTGACGTTGGTATAAATATAATACTTTTTTGCTCAAGTATTTTTTAACCCAATTCTCTAATAAGTTGCATTTGATTCTAACAGCATTATTTTCTTTACCAACATTTTTCTTTTTGAGTATTTAAATCCCCTTTGAGTGTATATTCATTTACAAACTCGCAGGTAAATACTTTTACCTTAATGTGGAAATCTAAAACTTTTATTTGCGACTCTAAGCCTGTGTGCGTGCATTAGAAAAGCTGTTTTTATTAATATTTTTACATATATTTTGTTTCAGTTTTGTTTTTTGTTTTTTTTTTGGTTGTTAGGGATAATACCAACTTAATTTCTATGTGTTGTAATTTATGCTTATTTCGCATGCTTTCCTGCAATTGTCAAGGTTTAAATACACCAGCACTAAAGCTAGAAGACCAAAGCAGGGGACCATAAAAAACCCCAAGTTTTCCAGGGAAAACTGTTGTAGTTGGTGTTGGTAAAAGGTAAGAGTATGTGTTTAAAGTGCATGGCTGTACATAAGTAGTATAATACACAAAAGAGAAACTTGTAAATGTTTAACGATATAATTACAGAAGCTCCTTCACCTCTGCTAAACACACATACACATACCTGGCTATCCTGTTTATTAGAAAACAACCAAAGTCTGTATGAATATTCAAATATGAAAAGGAGCTTATTAAACTCCCAACAGAAATGCATGTTGTTTATTATAATCGCTAAAAATGGAGAAAAATATAAAATATATGTTTTCTGTGTTTCTGTTTTTTGTATGGTAGCTGTAAATGGGTACAGGTACAACTAAAGCCCGGTATGGACTTAAACATATACAGAGACACAGATGAAGGTATAAAAACTGACACAACTATAGTCATAAATATAGACAAAGAGAGAAATATAGGCAAATACGTAGAAACGGGCAACAGTCTGGCTTGTAGATAATGGGCTATGGATAGCGACATAGATAATGTTCACTGACATAGCCATAGACACAATCCTCAACAATAATGACATAGACATAGATAAAGAAACAAAAAATACACAAGCCTATATACATAAGGGGACAGAGACATAGACGCTGGTATTGACCATTAACAACATATTACAAAAAAAAAATATTTCTTAGACATTGATAAGGTCATAAATATGTGCACTGCCATAGACATCGCCATACATACAGATATAAACTTAGACCATAAAAACAGATCAAGATCATGAGTATATACGCTGATACAGACTTTGACATACCCATATACATATGTATATTGAACAACTTATATATGGTCACAGATATTGACATAGACACAGTCACAGACATAGATGTTACAATAACGCCATACACATTTATGTTATCATAATCAGAGGAAAAGATGCTGACGCAAGTGTTGACACAGGGAGATATAGCTGCTGACATAAACACACCCCTTTGGGCGAGCAAAGACACTGGGACGAGCATAGGCAAAGATATGGCCACAGATATGGATATAGACTTAATTTAATTGTAAACATAAATATTATATAAATAAAGTCATTTACGTATTCATCTTAAAATAGAAGACATTGATACTGACATTACCGTTTACATTGACACTAACGCAATCTTAAAAAGGACCACAGACTGTACAAATACTCTTGCAGCCATAGACAGCGATATGACAATAAAGTCAAATATATTTTTTTATCAATCACAGGCACCGTCATACACAATGTTGGTAATATAGACACAACCGTTGATAGAAACAAAAAAGGACGGCACAATAAGCTAAATTTGTTTTTTTTACATTTTTAAAATACTTTATCTAATGTTTTTGCAACATGTCTATTGCCTTTATAAGAGTTATCTTAACGTATGAATCACAAAATGTTTTATAAAAAACGTTTTCATTCGAACCCCATCATGACGGGAATTTTGTTTTAACTTTTATTGCATTACTTTTATAAAAGTGCTACTGATTTTATAAAATAATTTCTATCCTGCTTATGAGTGGGCGGTCGCAATAAAATACACAATAAAACACCTAAAGGGCAATTTACCTTAATGGAGCAATTTTGTTTGTGGTAGACAAAGGTAATAATTTTGAACTTTTTTTATTTTCGTCTATAATCTAATAAAAAACTGGTGTGAAACAGTTGACAATTGTCGTTTAGGACTATTATTAAAAATAGATTAGACATTAAAAAATTTACAAAGCATTTTTTTTATTAGAGTAATCACTTATTTATTAACAATTTAAAAAAAAAAAAGGAAGGAAAAATTTTGTGGAAAACTTATTTCTTTTATAAAAAAAAAAATATATTTTTTTTGTGTATTTTTAAGAAGTTATTTTTTTTATTTCTATATAGAAAATATTAACATTTTTCCTTAATAAGTTTAAACAAATTTTTATTTTTCCTAATTTTTTTAAAGCAAAATTACTTTCTTTAACATTTTAAAAAGCATAAACTTAAAATAAATTTCCTTTTTGTCAAATATTTCAAACCGCTTTTCTCTTTAAAACATTAAAAGACGAAATACCAAACCACTTTCTTCTTACCCGTTTTTGACAGTTTAAGCAACTTATGGTTCTATTTGCAATTTTTGACAAGTTTTGCAATGTCGTGACAGTTAACTGTCAATCACTCAATCAATATGTCATTGTTTGGACATATTGTTGTTGTTGCCGTGATTGTAATTATTACGGTTAGTCTAGGTGGCAATAAAGTCATGTGTAATAATCACCCAAAACCAATACCACTAACTAACTGACTGCCTGATTGACTTTCATCAAAAAAAAAAAAGGCTGCCAACCAAATCAGAGTAGAGGTAATTGTGTGCTGATGAATATTTAATGTTGTAATTTGTTTTTCCCCACGCCCTGATAGCGTAGAATCTTTAACCCTTTTCAAAAAGAACTAAAGACTTAAAATGAGTTTTTTCTTATGGTTTTTTGTAACGACAAGAGTAGTAATTTGGTAAGACAAGTGTAACAAATGTAAAAATTAAGCGATATAAAAGCAAGTTTGTCAAGTTTATTGATTTTATGTTTTATAAACATACATACTTATGTACGTTTAGGTAATTGATGGCGAAGCTGATATATTATAAGATATATTACTGTGTAATAGATGGTTTATCTTTTTTTGCGAAAATCAATAAAAAAAAAATATAAAAATACAAATCCATTGAAAGTTAA
>NDXZ01024218.1:0-15983 GCA_003055125.1 Paykullia maculata | reverse complement strand
ATTCAAAGCTAAAGCCACTGTTTACCAAAATTAAAAAAAAAAACAAGTAAAACAAGTGGGCCAAATCTTATATACCCTTAACCAGGTGTGACCCATTTGTGCAAATTTACCTTAAGTTTATCTCAAAACTGCAAAACAATATTTTTTTTGTGTAAAAAAAGAGGCAGTCGTCTTTTTTTTGCTTATATCTCTGCCGGTTATGGATGGATCTTGTCAGTTTTCAATACCGATTTTCTCAAAAGTATTTCTAAAAGTTTGATACTACACACAACCCTGGGCGACATTATAAGAGCTACGAAAACTTGATTGCACCAACACACGGACAGATGGATAGACGGACATGGCTAAATCGACTTCCCTATCTATAAGGATCCAGAATTTGTACTTTATAGGGTCGCAAACTAATATTGTACAAGTTACAAATAACAAACCTTGCTACATGTGTGAAGGGTATAATAAAACCGTTTTGAATATATATGTACGTGCCTTACTACTTAGCATGTGTCACAAAGGGTTCACTCCAATTGAGTTATTTTAGATTTCTCTTATATTAATCTTTCTTTTTGGATTTAGGTTTTTTGTGCTTTATTATGCAAAATTCGCTAAAAATTACGAAAACCCACTTCAACTTAAAAGTTACTTCCATTTTTTGTAGCGTGCGTCACAAAACTTTGTGATCAATTATTTCACAACGAATATCTTTTTTTTATGTTTTATGCCATTCGCAAGTACAAATAAAAATCCACTAAACACTACGTATAAGTTAAAGGTATCTCTTTTGAAAAACAAAAAAAATTTTATATTTTAATTTGAAAACGCTGACGAATGTAGCGTACGAAAGTTTCTAATATACTTTTTAAATATGCAAAAGAAATCGTTTTCAAATTTTTATTAAAAAGCAATCAAATACAAGTAAGAGCGCTATACTCGACTGTAACAAATCTTATATATACCGTTCACCATGTCTTGGTATATTGCAAGAAGTGTATTTAACCCTAGAAAGTCATAAATACTTATTTTTGTTGCGTAAAGGTCATTCTTCGTCGAATCGACGAGGGTGATTTTAAAAAGGATAGTAAAAATGCTTTACGTATGAAAAATGTTTAAGGATCAGCTTCTTCAGTTCTTAGTTTTCTATATAATTGAAGTAAAACAAAAAAAGATAATTTTTTCATATAGAATAAAAAGTTAAACTTTTAAAACACTGCTTCAATTGGCAATAAATTATAATCTATAATGCATCTTAAAATTAAGATATAAAATAATGTGGGTAAAGGTTTTCATGAATACCCGTCATCAATTAATTCAAGAGGAGCAAAGATCAAAGTTACCTAACGCGAAAAAAGCTTATCGTAGTGCACATACCTAAAGCATAGCAGTGACTACTGCTGTATCAAGAATGAGCATAGAATAATTAAAAATACAAAAACTAAAATGCAAAATATTAATATGCGTCGTCGGTTCGACGAAGAATGACTATCCAGGGTTAAGTATGTACATATGTACATATTTACATGTCCAAAAGGTAACTAAAGTATTAGAAAACTTTTTTGCCAATAAAGGTTTTTCGCCTATATCTTTGCGGTTTCTGGGCCAATCAGTTCAATTTTTTTTAAACAAGTCTGTAGTTTATTCGAAAGCTGCAAAATATTTTTTTTATGTAAACTTCTATCTCAGCCGGTTATCAATGGATATTTCGGTTAGTGCACTACAATTTAATGATTTTAACTTAAATAGGTCCGATTTTTATTAAATAATTTTGCTTCCATAGGAGCTAAAAAAAACTCTGTCCAATTTTTTACCAAATAAATCAATAAATGTCTAAGTACTTCGGTATAAGTTTAAAAACTATAACTTTTATAATTCCTCCAATATGCCATCATTTTATTATTTATATCGAAAGTACCTCATCATTCTATCAACTTTTTTCCTCATATGCCTGAAGAAATTTTATTCGATTCTCACAATTTTTGGCTCGAATGATGAAAATAGTATTAAAGTAATCGAACAAAATTTTAAAACCATAACTATTACAGTTCTTAAGATAGTTATGCCTCAAAATGTATTTGAGTTGTATTGGCGGTGCCCTGTCCACTTTCTTCTTCAAGTGCATTTTAAGCTTAAATATATACATTAATAATGAAATAACCAACACAAAAATTAGAGACCTTAAACGGACCAGTTTTCAAGTTATACGATAAAAACCATTAGCTTTCTATTTGGATGTGCCAAATTTCATAAGGATCGGTCAAGAAGTTTAGGCTTGATTGAGTAACAAACAAACTTACACCTCATTTTCATAATACACATACATATGATACATATGTATATATCGTAAGACAAGACTATTTACTTGTTAAGTGGCTTTTGGATTTCATTAATAAAATCGGTATTTTTGAATATTCATATATGAGTACATTTTTAGGGAAAGATGTATTTTAGTTAATTACATCAAATTCAATTAAGAAGTCTATTTTGAACTTTTTGGTTGTTACGGCCTTTTGGATTACAGGTGACAATATGTAGGTATATTGATTATTTAAAACTCCTGCCAGGTATTGAAAACCAATACTTGTTTTACACTTTCAGCATAATTCAAATAAATAAACTTTGTAAAAAGTAGACATTTTAATTTACAATACGTTTAAAATGCTTGATTTAATTTGGTAAGTCTTTAAGTCTTTGTTCGAACACGTTGACGTTGTCTTTAAGTTCTAAGGCCCGTTATTACAACCTGCCTTTAAAGTGCATGATAACTAAAAGTAACTTTAGCCAATGTAAACAATAAAGTGAACTTTATGACAAGGCCAAAAAATACTGGTTTCTCTTCACCACAGACTTTAACCTTTTACATACTATGTATGTAAGTAGCAGTTTTGAAATATAAATAAGAAAAAGTGCCACCTTTATGTACATACATATTTATGGCAACCTTACGTTAAAAGTAAAAGGTTGGACGTTTTTAACTCTAGCTTAAATGTCAGATTTAGCTTAAAGTATATACTTATAAAACCAAAAAATTATTTATCTGTGCGATAACATCTTCACTTTCACTATTGGAAAGTTGTGATAACGTGCCTTAGTGTATTACAATTGTCGAATATTTTACATTGATTTGTAGGTCAATTCCCGATTGCAGCCGAACTTCACTAGCAACTAAAAGCAAAATGTCAACACTTTTATGCAGCATTTAAAACTAGGGGTTCCATGAAGTAATTAAAAAAATTTTTCTTGATTTTGATAGCAAAACTATTCTAGACAAAAGCTAAAATAAGCTTTAAAAACGTTAACATCTTATAAAATTCAATTAAACAAATTTGTTTTGGCATATGTATGAGATCAAATCTACGGAGACTTGAACTTCTTTTTTTTTTCTTTAGTTACAGCTGTATATTAATTAAGCAGGTCTTACATTTTGTACATTGTACATGCAAAACAGGTACATGCAAGCAGGTAGATTTAGTTCACAAATTATATTTATGCCTACGTTCTAATTATGTCGCTCGCTAAAAAATGTATAATAGCCGGGGAAAAAATAAACTGTTATTGCAAGCATTTTTTTCTACCTACTCAACTACAAATTAGGATTTCAATATTAATCTCTCATCATATTTTTATTGAACTCAAATACAACGTCATACATAAACCTTAAGTTTGTATGTGTGTCAGAAAATGATAAGAAAGTCAACCTTGGTGATAATTAAAGCATGGATCGATCTTTTGGTAATAACGAATTCAGTCTGCTTTGGACTTGTGTCAGATCAAGTCACATAATTTCCTGTTGTCGTATTTAATTGTAGTTCTCATAAAAGATACTTATACTTAAGCAAACGAAAACATAAATATCTGAGAAATGTATCGAATAACGAAAAATATCTCGCAAGAGATAGTTATATCAATAACAAAGAAATCAAATAATTTAGCTGGAAGTAATGGATTAAATAAATTAGCACGTTGTTTGGCTACTACATCTGTTGGAGATGTACTATTTCCAACCAAATCAGATTTTCCAAGCCGGCATATTGGACCACGAAAGACTGATGTTGTATCAATGCTGGATATTTTAGGATATAAAGTAAGTGATGTTGATAAATTCGCTCATTTCGTGCAAGTAAATGTCATTCGTGTTTAATTTTAGTCACTGGCAGATCTTACAGAACGGGCTGTACCAAAAGCGATAAAATTGAATCGTGATTTGAATTTAGACAAACCATTAAGTAAGTATAAAGTATACACAAAAGCGAGGGGCATGTATTATAAAGACCCCCTTGTCATATTGTTATCAGTTAAATTCTTATTATAAAGTCTACGCAATAGTGTATGGTCTTACGTATGTATGAATATATGAACATGAATAAGCCCAACATACCATAGAGCAATCAAACTACAATTCAACTTGAGAATAAGCTTATAAAAATAGTGAATTATAAGCTTTTCTCGTTTATAATAATGTTTATAAAATGTGAATTCACAAGAAGTTTTCAACAATGCTTGAGAAACCCTTATTATACACAACTGTTTCTAAAGTAAACAACATAAATTGAACAACAATGACAATTGAAAAATAATCTAATTTGAATTGAAAAATCAAAAAATCAAAAAAAAGTTTATGTATTTTTTTAATTTAAGAAACGGTTTCAGGTCAACGGTATCCTATGAAATGAAGTTTTAAAAACAGAATAAATGTTTTCTTATTCCCCCTTTTTAGAAAAAGGAAGTAGTGATGGTTCACAAAGCCCCAAATTAAAAAAAATTGTTGGAGAAAGCTAAAGTTAAAACAATATTACTTCCGTAAGCTTATTATACAATTGCATGAATAAGCTTATATTTAGTAAGCTTGCACATATGTACATACATACATAAAATATTTTCACAGGGGTTCCGTTTTGATTTTTCTCCAATTGTTACACAATTGTTTTTCAACAAATTCTCAAACGTTTTTCAAGCTTAACGCTTGCGTTGGTAAGCTTATTATAATATTTTTCTTAAGTCATTTGGTATGTTGGAAGTGTGCATACATACATACATATGTATATGTATATTTTCATATATACAGGCAAAGCCCAGTATAACAAACACTCACTTTAACGAAAATTCAATATAACGAATGCACAAATTGTTTTCATTGGCTACCTTATATAACGAACGATCATCAATTTTACTATCGGTTTATCGAATGCTTAAGCAAAAAACACAACCAAATGTCGTTAATTGCATATTGTTTTTTTGTTGTAATTTCTATTGTGAATAGTGAAAGGGCAAGAGTCTGCGAGCATAACATAAGAGTTTTGTTTAAAGTGATATAAAGGCAGGAATAATATAAAAATAAAAAAAAATATTATTTAGATAAAAAAATAATAACATTTTGGACGAATGTAAAAAAGGTGTAAGTTATTCTATTATATCGTATGGGATACGAAAGAAAGTCTTTCATATGCACTTTAAGAAATATGAAAAATTAAATTGTAGAAAATTTCAAAATCACTGAAAAAAAGTGAATATTCCAATATGGAAAAAAAAAATTTAACTGGTTTCTATGTGAAAGAAACAATCCTGTTCAGGTCAATGGCGTTTTTGGTAACATTTAATTTTGAGGGTAAAAAAAATAAAATTAACGGTCCACCAGTAGATTCAAAGAGCCTAAAAATTTTGGTGTGAAAAAAAATTTGATTACACTAATTTTTTACAATAGTAAAAAAGCTAATTTTTTATTTAAAAATATGTTTCGGTATAACGGATTTCTTGGTTTAACGAATGGGCCTGATATAACATAATTCGTTATACCAGGCTTAGACTGTACATATATATGCGTGTATGCAGACTTATACATACATACATATGTTCATATATGGGGTCGATTGTCATAACAATGGATCATTATGTTATCGCAAAAAAAAACATGCGATTTCTTTAAAGTCGATAATAATTATTTATATCACTTGATGTCCGAATTTTTTAAAAATGATACAAATTAAATAAATCCTATTTCTGCTTCTGCAGTTCAAATACATACAACTATTAGATTAGTTGAATCTTTGTCGTTTCACGACGAGTCCTATTCCAAAATGGTTCCACCTTTTTACTTCAAACAATTTGCATAAGGAAAAAAAACAATAAACTATTTTGTACAAGTGCTTAAATTTCAAATCAGTATGAACAAATTTAAAAACGTATGCACCCTATCGGAATTTGAGCTAACTTAAAACTAACTAATGGTTAATCAGAAACGAGTCATAGCTGACTCAGAAGCTAACTTATTTTTCATGTTAAATGCTATTCAGTTTTTTAAGTAATGTCATTAGAATGAGTCAGTACTCACTCACGCTGCATAAGTTTCAGATAACCACAAGCTAGCTCATTTCGAGTTAGTTTATGGCGCATATAATACGAGTGCACTAACATAAGAAAAAATATTTAGGAATTTTTCTATTTTATTAATTTATTTGCACAAATTTATGAAATACATAAGTATATCTACATATTTATTTTTTAATTCATATACATACATACATATATTTTACATACATACATTTGATATACATATTTATTTAAAAAAAATGAAACATTATATACAAGGCGAATTAATATCAGGTGGCCTCAGTTCGGAGAGGATTTTTTTTATCAATTCTTTTTTATATTAAGTTTGACATTATCGTGACGAAGAAGAGAGAGAAAATTATTTTTTATGTATGGAGTTTGACATTATCGTGACGAAAAAAAATAATCAGCTGATTAACTGAGGCCACCTGATATATATTCGCCTTGATTATATACATGGAAAATGTTTATTATATATTTTTATTATTCTGACAAACTATGCAAAGTGTTTTGCTTTTGAACAACGTTGTATAAAGACGAAGCTATTCATCTCTGCATCAGTTTTTAGTTAGCTAAAAGCCAGTTCAATTTTTATCGAGAAAAAACCAGTTGTACAAAAAAAAAAAGCTGACTCTTATCCATATCATTTATGAGTTAGTTTAGAAGTCAGTTGTACTTGAGTTAGCCAAAAGTTAACTATATTTTAAACAAGCTAACGAAAATCCAACAGGGTACATACATACATTTGTATTATTTGTATTTGTTAAACTATACTGACAAGATCCATCCATAACCGGCTGAGATATAAGCAAAAAAAAGACGACTGCCTCTTTTTTTTTACACAAAAAAATTATTGTTTTTCAGCTTTGAGATAAACAGCTTTGGTATCAAAACAAAAAAAATATTTATTACTATAATTTAGAAATTGATGTCGGCAGTTATCTTATCCATATGGAACATTGGATTTAAAAGCTCTTAGTTATTAGTTTTTCTTATTTATATTTAATTGTTTATCTAAATTTTAGATGAACATGAGTTAATTGTTCGTATTCGAAATATTGCAAAAATGAATAAGATATGGCGATCTTATATTGGAATGGGTTATCATAATTGTCATGTCCCCCATACTATTTTGCGAAATATTTTTGAGAATCCTGGTTGGACTACCCAGTACACACCATATCAACCGGAAATAGCACAAGGACGTCTTGAATCGTTATTAAATTATCAAACACTTGTGACTGAAATGACCGGCCTTGATGTTGCGAATGCTTCACTTTTAGACGAGGGAACAGCAGCTGCTGAAGCCATGTGCTTATGTACACGGTAAGTTAAATGATTCGTATTCTCACATAAACATACATACATACATACATGCAAATGTTTTTACGAACGCATATATTGTAGGCACAATAAGCGCAAAAAGATTTTTCTGTCGAATAAAACTCACCCACAAACACAGTCCGTAGTTAAAACAAGAGCCGATGCCCTAGAATTGGAAATTGAAATTGGGCCTATAAGCAAGGCAAATTTTGAGAACAGAGAATATTCAGGCATCCTTCTTCAGTACCCTGACACATATGGTGATGTCAAGGATTTCGAAGATATTGCAACATTAGCTCGTAAAAACGGTGTAAGTATTAACTAGAATGATCGCTACATACGGCTGTGCCAAATCTTATATACCCTTCACCTCCCTACATACCCATCATATCGTCGCCTTAAAATGTAAATTTGCTAACTCACTTCAAACAAATTTTAGAGGATAGACTTAATAGATAAACTTTCTATGTTTTGTATTTCTAGCTTAAGAAGCTAATAAACATCAAACATTTTTCAGCACTTAGAGTCCCTAATTGAAATAAATGTTTTTTTAGTCGATGCGGTGTCTCTTTCTCTATCGAACGGTATCAAAATGTCATATAATACAAAAATGGGATTTAGCAGGTTTACACTCTACACCGACGATATGTACATATGTATGCATGTACATATGTATGTATTTACATGTCCGAAAGGTATTAAAAGTCTTAGAAAACTTGATTTTTTTACAATATAAATTTTAGTCCGTATAGGTTTTTCGCCCATATCTTTGCGGATTCTGGACCAATTTATCTATTTTTTTTTTAATTTTCAAAAAGGCATGTCTTACACACAAGTATAATTAATTTTTGTGTTAGTCCTATGCAATTTTTTAAACATTAGCTTCAGTTTGTTATTTACTAAGCACTATATTAATTATAACTAAACTTCCTTTGTATGGGCCTAGCACACCCCCTCCTTCTATCCAATCAGTTTTTGGTTGAATAACGACAATGACTACCAAAATAATTCACCAAATTCGTCAATTATTAACCGAAATCCAGAGTTTTTTATTCAAACAGTTAGAGTGCATTTTTGGAAAATTTATGGTGATAGACATTTACGAATTTCCCATTTTTATCCGTCACTCTAAAAAATACATACATACGTATGTATTTACATTAACATAAAAACTATTTTTTTCTTATAGAAACTTCCTAAATTAAAAGCGTTATTGCAGTCGTGTAAATGCATTTTTTGATTTTTCGATTACAAGGTTCCGATACAAGCAACTTTCAGCGTATGTCAGTTTTGATTCTATGTATAACGTTTTTTTTTAATTTTCTAATTTAAAGGTTTTCCTTAAAATTTAAAGTTCTTAAACCGCAATAACGTAAAACATTATGATATTTAACAATAACAATTTATTGCATATTCGCAGACTTTAGTAGTAGTTGCCACCGATTTATTGGCACTCACGCTGTTGCGTCCCCCAGCAGAGTTTGGTGCTGATATGGCGGTAGGTACGTCGCAACGCCTTGGTGTTCCCTTTGGCTATGGTGGACCCCATGCAGGTTTTTTTGCTTGCAAGCAAAGTTTGGTTCGTCTGATGCCAGGCCGTATGATTGGTGTCACTCGTGACATGGACGGCAATGATGCTTACCGTCTCGCATTACAAACCCGCGAACAACATATTCGCAGGGATAAAGCCACCAGTAACATCTGTACTGCACAAGCTTTACTGGCTAATATGTCTGCAATGTATGCAATTTATCATGGTCCCGAAGGGCTTAAAGCAATTGCTAATCGAATTCATCATTTTGCACTAGCTCTGCAGGCTGGACTATGTAACGCTGGTCATGATGTTAACAGCAAACATTTCTTTGATACATTACACATACAGCCGTCTAATTGTCTTAAAATCGAAGACGTGAAAGTTCGTGCTGAAACAAAAGAAATAAATTTCCGATACTTTACTGACGGTACCATCGGTGTGGCTCTAGACGAAACCGTTGGCCCGAGAGATATCGATGACATACTTTGGATCTTTAACTGCCAAAGTCTAGACGAAGTTTTAGCCCAAAGTGACATTTTAAAACGATCAATCGAAAAGTCAAAGTTTTACAGAACTTCACCTTTTTTGACCCACCCAATATTCAGTTCACACCACAGTGAATCACGTATGGTGCGTTACATGAAAAAACTTGAAAATAAAGATATATCTTTAGTTCATTCAATGATTCCATTAGGATCGTGCACAATGAAGTTAAACTCTACTACAGAAATGATGCCATGTTCTTTTCGCCATTTTACCGATATTCATCCATTTGCTCCGGTAGAACAGGCTAAAGGCTACCACCGCATGTTTCAAGAATTAGAACAAGACTTGTGTGAGATCTTAGGATACGATAAAATTTCTTTCCAGCCAAATTCTGGCGCTCAGGGAGAGTACGCAGGTCTGAGATCTATACGCAAATATCATGAACACCGCAATGAAGGTCACCGCAACATTTGTCTTATTCCAATTTCTGCCCATGGAACTAACCCTGCATCTGCACAGATGGCTGGAATGAAAGTTGAACCAATTCGTATTCTTCCCGATGGAAGTATTGATATGGCCCACTTACGTGACAAGGTATCAGAACACGCTCAAAATCTTTCCTGCTTAATGATCACATATCCCTCAACCATGGGGGTGTTTGATGAAACTGTAGCCGACATTTGCGATTTAATTCATATGCATGGTGGCCAAGTTTATCTAGATGGTGCGAATATGAATGCTCAAGTAGGTTTGTGTCGCCCTGGTGATTATGGTAGTGATGTTTCGCATTTAAATCTTCATAAGACTTTCTGCATTCCTCACGGTGGTGGTGGTCCCGGTATGGGTCCAATTGGCGTAAAATCTCATCTGGCTCCCTATTTACCCGGTCATCCAGTTATTAGCCCTCTCGAAAGTGATGACAATAGCTTTGGGGTTGTATCTTCTGCACCTTTTGGCAGTTCTGCCATTTTGCCAATTTCATGGTCATATATTAAACTAATGGGTAGCAGAGGCCTAAAAAGAGCAACACAAGTTGCTATCTTAAATGCAAACTACATGTCAAAATGTCTGGAACAACATTATAAAACACTTTTTAAAAATCCCAAAAATGGACTTGTTGCTCATGAGTTTATTTTAGATATAAGGGATTTCAAAAAGACTGCAAATATCGAAGCAGTAGATGTGGCGAAACGATTGATGGACTATGGATTCCATGCTCCTACAATGTCTTGGCCCGTTGCAGGTACCCTCATGATCGAACCTACAGAATCAGAGGACAAAGAAGAAATGGATCGCTTTTGCGAGGCAATGATTTTAATACGTGGTGAAATTGCCGATATTGAAGCTGGTCGCATGGATAAAAATATTAACCCATTAAAAATGTCCCCTCACACACAATCACAAGTAATATCTAAAGACTGGAACAGACCATACAGCCGTGAGTTAGCAGCATTCCCAGCAGTAAGTAAAGTTAATAAAAAATCAATTCTATTAATAAAATGTTATTTTTATCTTTTTAGTTATTTATTAAACCCGAATCAAAAATTTGGCCGACAGTTGGACGTATTGACGATGCTTATGGCGATAAACATCTCGTCTGTACTTGTCCCCCAATTTTACCTGATCTTTAAAAAAGTGCTATATCAAAAATGAATATACGCAAAAACCTTTTCATAATGAATACAATTCTACATATTAAAATCTGTGTAACCACTGTTTAAAGCATAATAAACGTCAATGATTTTACTGTAATTCAATACTAAAAATTTATATTTGAAACCAAAATGTAATGTTTTTATATATGTATATATATATGTATGTATATCCTTCACCACGTGTAGGTAAGTAATAAGAAGTATATGTATGTGTGTGTAGGTATGTGTGTAAGTATGTATTTACATGTCCGAAAGGCAGTTAAAGATTTAGAAAACTTGATTTTTTCATGATAGAAATTTTGGTTCGTATAGGTTTTTCGCTTACATATATCTTTGCAGATTATAGACCAAGTAGTCGAATTTTTTCAAACATTTCTATAGGTTATCCAAAAACTGCAAAATATAATTTTTTTGTGCAAAAAAACAAAGTGATCGTCTTTGGTTGCTTATATCTCAGCCGATTATATCGCCAATTTTCAATACCGATTTTTTCAAAAATATTTCCACAAGTTTGATACCACATACAAGCCTCTGTAACCTATGGGAGCTACGAAAACATGATTTTAACCAACACACGGACAGACGGACATAGCTAAACAGACTTCCCTTTCTATAAGGATCCAGCATATATATACCTTATAGGGTCGCAAATGAATATTGTAGAAATTACAAACGGATTGACAAACCTATATTCAACCTTGCCTTTTTGTCCCTGTCTTGGTTGAAATCAAGTTTGCGTAGCTCCCATAGGTCGCCCAGGGTTGTATGTGATATTCAACTTTTGGAAATACTTTCGAGAAAATCGGTATTAAAAACTGGCAAGATCCATCCATAATCGGCTGAGATATAAGCAAAAACAAGACGACTTGCTTTTTAAGGGTATATATAAGATTGTCATTCCGTTTGTAATTTCTTCAATATTCATTTGCGACTCTATAAAGTATATATATTCGGGATCCTTATAGATAGGGAAGTCGATTTAGCCATGTCCGTCTATCTGTCTGTCCGTGTGTATGTTGAAATCAAGTTTACGTAGCTCCCATAGGTCACCCAGAGTTGTTTGTTATATCAAACTTTTGGAAATGCTTTCGAGAAAATCGTTTTGAAAACTGGCAAGATCCATTAATAACCGGCTGAGATATAAGCAAAAAAAGACGACCGCGTCTTTTTTTTAATTATTGTATTTGTGTGTAAGACATGTCTTTTAAGGAATTTTAAAGAAAAGTAATTTTCGATTTTTAAGCAAAAAACAATTTTTTTTCGAGATATAAACAAAAAAAATTTTTTACTTTTTTTTGTTTTTTAACACCTAAATGATTATATTGGGAAAAAAAAGCAAACAATTTTGTGTATTTTGAAAAAAATTTACTAGTATACACACATAGAGAACGTAGTGAAGGATATATAAGATTCGGTATAGCCGAATATAGCGCTCTTACTTATTTTTTAAGGTTTCAGTTGAGCTGAATCCGAATATGATATTTTCCATCACACCAGGTTTTTGAGACATCTTAATATTTAATATATTTCGCGCTGTTATAATATCTTGAATATGGCGAAAAATGGGGTTTCTTCAAATGTGAAGGAAAAATCCTGTAGTCAGAACCGGATTCAGTCCCAGGGTTTCAAATTTTGTCGGCCTGTGTTAATAATGCTTTAACCGTAAGAGTTTAAATATAAATTCTTAATAGTAAATTATGTTGAATTACACAAATCAATAATTGAAACAAATTTTGCATATTCTTCATTTTTTTCTGTAAAATCAGGGTTGACAAAATTTCGATGCTGATGTGGCAAAACCATAATAATTAAAATATGTATAAAAATGTTTGAAATTAATTGAAAGTACTTAAAAAAACGCCAAGCAGATCGCTAATCGAAATTCTCAAATTTAATATCGCCACGTTTGCCGACAAATAGCAAAATATGTGACAGCACTGCACAAAATCGCTGAATTGTTATCATTGCAAAACAAAGTAATTTTATGAAATAGTGTGGTTGCCTTAGTAAAAACATTTGAATTTTTTTTCAAGGAAAATATTTGTTTGACTTAATCAATTAATAAAACTACGATAGCAACAAAATGAAAATTGAAGAGGTAAAAAGTACTGTTCGAACGCAGCGTATTGCTGCCCACAGCCATGTAAAGGGTTTAGGACTCAACTCAGATGGTGTGCCATTACCAATGGCATCCGGTCTTGTGGGCCAAAAAGCCGCACGAGAAGCTGCAGGTATTGTAGTCGACTTGATCAAATCAAAAAAAATGGCAGGTCGCGCTTTGTTGTTGGCTGGTCCTCCTGGAACTGGCAAAACAGCTATTGCATTAGCTATAGCTCAGGAATTAGGCAATAAAGTGCCTTTTTGTCCAATGGTCGGCTCTGAGGTTTTCAGCAGCGAGATTAAGAAGACGGAAGTGTTGATGGAAAATTTTCGACGGTCAATCGGACTGCGAATAAGGGAAACAAAAGAAGTGTATGAAGGCGAAGTTACTGAATTAACGCCAGTAGAATCAGAAAACCCAATGGGTGGTTATGGAAAAACAATAAGTAATGTTGTCATTGGCTTAAAAACTGCTAAGGGTACAAAACAATTAAAACTTGATCCTAGCATATTTGAGGCCTTGCAAAAAGAGAAGGTTGAAGTAGGCGACGTTATTTACATAGAAGCCAACAGTGGAGCTGTTAAACGACAAGGGCGAAGTGACACCTTTGCCACAGAATTTGATTTAGAAACTGAGGAATATGTGCCTTTGCCTAAAGGCGACGTTCACAAAAAAAAGGAGGTAATACAAGACGTTACCTTACACGATCTTGATGTAGCTAATGCTCGTCCACAGGGCGGGCAAGATGTCTTGTCAATGATGGGTCAGTTAATGAAGCCCAAAAAAACTGAAATTACTGACAAGTTACGAATGGAAATAAATAAAGTCGTTAACAAGTATATTGATCAAGGAATTGCAGAACTAGTTCCTGGAGTCCTTTTTATTGATGAAATACATATGCTTGATTTGGAGACATTCACTTATTTGCACAAGTCTTTAGAATCTCCCATTGCACCGATTGTTATTTTTGCCACTAATCGAGGGCGTTGCATTATACGGTAATTTAAAGTGTATTTTACAATAAAATATATCTTAACCTAACACTTTTTACTTTAACTTTTAGTGGTACGACTGACATTGTCTCTCCTCATGGCGTTCCACTAGATCTTTTGGACCGTCTGTTAATTATAAGGACATTACCTTATCATTCTAGTGAAATGGAGCAAATTATTAAGTTGCGTGCACAGACTGAGGGGCTACAATTAGAAGATCCTGCTTTTACCCGACTCAGTGAGATTGGTAGTGCTTCCACACTGCGTTACGCGGTACAACTTTTAACTCCAGCTTACCAAATGTGTAAGGTTAATGGTCGTACACAAATTACTAAGGAAGATATCGATGATGTGCACGCACTATTTTTAGATGCTAAGAGATCATCTAAACATCTTTCGGAAAAGAACAATAAATACATGATGTAAATTAGACCTCTAAATGAAAAATAAAACTTTAAAACTACTTCAGGAATTTTGGCATTTACTGCACTTAACAGATTTGAAATAGAAGATTAAATGTAGTATTACATATACATTTTCATAAAAAAGTATTAAGCCAGTTGATAAGAATAGGATGAAAAATTAATATCCCTTATTATGGTTTACAACTCAACTCTGTTAAAACAACCCAACTTTAAAACAACAACTCTTCTTAGCATTACGAATTACAACTTATTTCAGTTGAAATTGTATTGATATTGTCAGTCTTAAAAGTGACGATTTGACAGTTGAATAAATAGCTGATGCTATTGTGACGAAAAAAAAAACAAAAAATCTTAGTTAACTGCTTTCAACTTTTTGTTAATAAAACAACTGCTAGTTATGAGTTGTAATTATACCCTTCACACACACACATGTGGTAAGGGTATATATAGGTTTGTCATTCCGTTTGTAATGTCTTCAATATTCATTTGCGGCCCTATAAAGTATATATATTCGGGATCCTTATAGATAGGTAAGTCGATTTAGCCATGTCCGTCTGTCCGTGTGTATGTTGAAATCAAGTTTACGTAGTTCCCATAGGTTACCCAGGGTTGTATGTGGTATCAAACTTTTGGAAATGCTTTCGAGAGAATCGGTATTGAAAACTGACAATATCCATTAATAACCGGCTGAGATATAAGCTAAAAAAGACGACCGCCTCGTTTTTTTTTTTACTCACAAATTATTATATTTGTGTGTAAGACATGTCTTTTGGGGAATTTTAAAGAAAACATTTTTCGATTTTTAAGCAAAAAACATTTTTTTTCGAAATATGTAGAGCAAAAAAAATTTGTATTTTGTTTGTTTTTTTAACACAAAAATGATTATATTGGGAAAAAAAACAAAAAAATGTTTGTGTATTTTGAGACAATTTACTAATATACACACATAGAGAACGTAGTGAAGGGTATATAAGATTCGGTATAGCCGAATATAGCGCTCTTACTAGTTTTTGTTAACCTCACAAAAACAATTTGTTATCCATAATCAGTGTTGGCATATTTTTTTTTCAAAAATCTTCGAATTTATGAAAAAAAAACTTTTTCTAGCAAAAAAACTTTTTTTTGCTAATTATAAAAAAAACTCTAAAA
>NDXZ01024217.1:0-29479 GCA_003055125.1 Paykullia maculata | reverse complement strand
TATGTTGTCTCGGGATAAGCGGGGCGATCAGGACCACGTCAACGAGGGCCTTGGAGGCTGTTCTGAATGTCCAACCTATCGAGACCCGAATACGTTATGAGGCGGCACTTGCGGCCAAGCGCCTACGGGCGACAAGGGAATGGATTGACCGAGGGTATAAATTCCCACATCAATACATACTGGAGTCACTCGATGGCTACACGGAAGGAACCGAGCCATTCGACCGTATACCGGAAGTGAGAGTTAAGGCTAACTGTATTGCACTGATACCGGATCGACAATCCTGGTCGAACGGAACCCTGAGGCAAAAGCCTGCAGGAACGTGCTGCTATACGGATGGATCAAGGGCGGAGGGAAGAACGGGACTGGACCTCTTTATTGAAGACCCGGAGACCGAGATCTACTTCCGCCTTCCAGACCACAATACCGTCCTGCAAGCGGAGGTCCGGGCGATAACGGAATGTTTGATCTGGATCAGGGCAAATACTGCGCCTATGAACGTGAACATCTTTACGGATAGTCAGGCGTCGATAAGAGCGATAATGTCCGATACGACCAGATCTGGGACAGTATTGGTTTGCAAACGGATGATTAACGATTACTCGGAAAATGGCCTGGTGCGGATCATTTGGGTACCCGGCCACTGTGGTGTAATCGGGAATGAACGGGCACATAATCTGGCGATAAGAGCTGGAAAACTTCGGGCAGTGAGCCTAGAGAACTCGAAACCCTTCGTGGAAATGAAGGCAGAGTTGATAGATTGGGCGGAAAAAAGCCCATAAGCAACTGTGGAGGAACGAAACAGTTGGAAGAATGACTAAAGTCCTATGGGGTGACCCGTAGGAGGATAGAACAAGGGAGATCCTGAATTAAGGAAAACCGGAACTGAGTAGGTTGATGGGTGTACTGACGGGACACTCCAGCTTACAAGCACACCTTCACCGGATGAAGGTGGTGGAGAATAGCGACTGCAGAGCGTGCTGGGAGGACATTGAGACGATGGAACACTTCCTATGTCACTGCCCTGGTTTTGCAGATGCAAGGGCCCAATGTTTTGCGTCGGACACTGTGCCGGACGTGGCTGGCCTAAGAGGTCCCCCCCTTTTTCCCCACCCCTCTGAAAGCGCTAAACAAGCCGATCGCAGGCTTAGGTGTATGTCCTTAGGGACATGAGACCCCTCGAGGCTCCTGTCGACCTAACCTAACCCTAAAAGTCCTTACCGAAGCACAATCACCTTTTGTGGTTACTTAATGGTAGTGTGTAAGTATGAATTAAACCTTATGCATCACAGCCAGAGCTGCATTATTGCTAACGTTTTTTTTTCTCATTCGTAATTGCATACATTATTATTCGCCCAAAATAGACTGCGGAGATTCCTTTTTTGTATTTTAAAATCGCTAGACGTAACGAAATATGTAACAGCTAAATTATAAGAATTATTCTGTTGATACATATATAAAAAGGACAAAAATATTTTAAATATGAATATCGTTAACCGTTAGAAATTAAAAAAAAGGTTTAAATACCAAAGTTAGTGTACATTTATAAAATTGTAATAAATTAAATTTCTTTGTTTAGCATTGACTGCGTTAATTTTGAATCTTAATTTTAACAAGAGCTAAAAAGCTATAATCTAAAATCTCATTAAATAACATATTTAAAAGAAAATTCTTTTTAAAAGAATTTGACTGTGCCAAATCTTTTATGTATACCCTTGGCCACGTGTAGGTATGTAATAAGAAAAAGAATAAGAAATAATTATCGAAAGGCCATTTTCATTAGTTAACAAATGACATGGTTTAGCCAATAATATTTTATTCACAGCTTTAAATTTGCCATTGGTTAAGGCACCAAACCCCCGTATTAGTAAAACAATAGTTATAATTTTAGTTCACAAATAGTTTTCTAATAACAGTGTATTTGGGCATTAGAAAACGTAATATTTTTAATGATATAAATTTTTAGTCCATATAGGTTTTTTGCCTATATCTTTGCAGATGCTGCGACAATTAGTTAAAATTTTTTTCAAACATGTCTGTAGTTTATCCAAAAGCTGAAAAAAATATTTTTTTCTTTGTGTAGAAAGAAAGGTGGTCGTCTTTTTTGATTATATCCCAGTCGGTTGCCTGTTTTCAATTCCAATACTTTGCAATACAAATTTTTAAAAGTTTGATCCCACAGTTGATTTTAAATTTCGTCATATGTTATACCTCGAGCTATCAAATTTTTTCTGTTTTATTTTGATAGACATAAAATTAAAACTTATGTTTCAAAGTACAGAATTTACAGTTGTAGTTTTTATTTTGTTGACCAAAGACAGCTGTCAGCAATTATTAAGACATTGTTAAGGTATTTTTGCTACAACAAAACTCATATTGTTTTTGTTTTGTTGTATTTCTTGTAGCTACGTTATAACCTTGTTAAATCTACCTTAGCTGTGATATAAATAAAGACACTACTGTTTCGTTTATTACCATAAATTTAAATTTTTCAAAATAAGAAACATGAAACTTAATTTTTACATCAAGGAAAAAGTAAATTTTTATTGTTTTTAGTGATTTTTTTAATCTTTCATACATTTCTGTACGTCTTAAACTATAACGCAATGATTGTATAACAAATAAAAACTTAATAATAATTAATTTAAATTATTTAAAAAAAAAACCATAACGTATTATAAAATTCCATAAATTAAAATGTAAAAAAACTTAACAAAATTTCGAAAATCAATTCGAACTGAGCAAACATATTTCATTTTTTTAACTTATTTAGATTTTTTAAATAAAAACAAACTGTTTACAAAGTATTTAAAGTAATTATAAAACAATAATTTAATTTAACTATTCAATATTATTGCTATCATAGAGAATAATATTACATATTTAGTTGTTTTATTTACTTGTTTATATATATATGTAGCTTCTGTAGGGATTTGTCATAAAAAATTGTATGTAAAATAAATTAATTAATTCTTATACATAATTATATAGGTTATGGTTTATTTTAATTAACATTTAATAATGTTTTGTTTTATTTTTAATGTTCTTAGCAGGGTTTTAATAAAAAGGAATATTTTTTAGAAAATATAAAAGAAAACATTTTAAATTGTTTAATAGAATATAAGTTTTTACTTAACCTTTTGTTATTTTTTTTTAACGCACATTTATATATAAATAAGGTGCATTGTTTTTTAACATAACTGTTATATACTTTAACGTATGTATGTATGTTTGTGTATAAGTTTTAAATACATATACAACATATATTTAATTTTTATATTTCTTATCTTTTTATATTTATTTATTTTTAAATCAAAGGAGTTTTAGGTAACAAAATATATATTTTTATTTTTTTTTTATTATATTAAAATATAGTTATTTTATATTATATTTCCTAGCTAAAGTATATTTTTAGGGTTTTTTGAAAATTTTTTTTTTTTTTTGTAAAATTTTCTTAAACAAAATTAAACATTGTGAAATATGAAAATACATGTAAAAAATGTTTAATTTTAACCTTTATTTAATGTTAAATTTTGTTTTTGTGTGTTTTTTCTTTACTAGATTTTTACGTTTTATTTCCTTTTTTTTATTTTAAGTGTAGTCATCATTATTAATTATGTTTCAATAAATTCATATTCCTTTCGAAAAATTCAGGTTTCCAATGTTACATTTCAGTTTTACTGTTTTAAGGTACATTTGTAGTTAAGTTTTTATTATATTTTTTTAGGGTTGATTTTTCCAATTTTAATTAAACGAAAAATTAAATTTTTTTCTTACAAAATGTATTTAAACTGTCAGCCATAGTTACGAAAATATACGCTGACAAATTCAAACTAATGTAATTGTAATTTGTTAATTTTCAAAACAAAAATAGCAAATGGGGCACAAATTTAGGAGGAAACAAAATAAAATTGTAGAGATTTTTAAAACCTTAAGCACTTATGAAATTAAGAAAATATTTATATAAATATAATTAAGTTTTAAAAAACTTTAACTGAAAATTAAGAAGAAGAGCCTAGTTTTTATTTAACTGAACAATTGGACAGATTCTCAATTTTTAAATAATAACAACATACGTTTATAGTAGTGGTGGACCAACACATACTTATATAACTTACGCTTGTGTGGGAAGTAGAAAAGAAGCAAAGTTGAACCGCTATGGTATTTTCATTCAACCTTTTTTATACTGCTTGTCACATACAAATTAATTTAATTTAATTTAATTTTTTTTTTGGTATTTTTGCACAATAAATTTCACGTTCTTTCTTTAACATTTCACTCGGTGTAATTTAACATAACATAATAACAACTGATTAAATTTTCTCTCTGGAAATTGTTAAAAAGTGTATGTGTACGTGTGTCAATTTAGCACTCGCATATGCTGCTGTAGTCCAACCACAACTGTTTGTAAATTGGGAGTTTGTCATTCATTGGGATATATTTATTAAAAAAAAATATCTAAAACAATTTGAACTTATTTTAATATATTAAAATGCCTAATATCCTTACCGTTCTATTCATAAGCAATTTATAAAATTTTAAAAAGGTTTTTAAAACGGATTTTTCATGTGAATTTTTTTTCTATAAACCTTTGATAAATTTATAAATCATTTATGAGTTAGGGAATAAGAATAAAACGATTCAACTTAAAATCAGAAATCAGATTTTTTTCACAGATGTTTAAACTTTTTAACATGCATATGTAAAATGTTTCTGTTAGAAAGGTTTGGCTATTCGAACAACTTCCACAAACGTGGAAGAAGAGTTCACCAAAACATTGCACATATTTAAAAATGATATCGATAAATTGGTCCGTTTAAATGTTGGCGGTTTGTTGTTAAACTGTTTGTCAAGATATTTTAAAAGCAATTTACAAACGTGCAGAATATCCCATTTTAAATTATGAATAGAATAACGGTAAACAATCCGTAAAATTTGTAAAAATTTATAATTTTCGTTTTTAACTAAAACTGTGTATGTATGTAGTTGAAAAACGCAATTAATATTTTTGCATTCGTTATGTGAAAATTAATTGAAAATGTTCTTTTACTTCTTCAGTATTAAACTGTTTAGAATCTTGTAATGTTTTAAAATTTTTTTTTTATTTCTTGTCTTTTAGACAATAGAAAAATAGAAAACCTTTGATTATTGCTGATTAACGACCAAGACCAATTGATCAAAGGCCAACCGAAATTAATTAAATTTTAAGTTCTTTTTTCTGCCAAAAGTAAACCTGGGACATAATATGCTGTTTCAAATAGCACGTCATCTGCGAGTGACACAACGAAAAACTCCTTACTATGCTTTCGTTTTTTTACAAGTTTTTTGAGAAAGTTTTGTTCTCAAAAAAATTTTATATTATTCTCAGGCACTTGATATTTAAGAAACGCTTGATTTCAATTCATTCCCAGTTTTACCGCTTAAAACTTTTGAAAATATATTAAGTTGAAAAAAAATTTATTTATTTGACGGTCATGTTAATTAGGTAGCATCTGTTTAATCTGTTGTTTATTATTAAGGCTTTAACGTTAATCACAATGGCAAGTAACACACGATGTTAATAAAAATTTAAGATAGAAAATGTTTTATATCAGTTAAGAAAAGGTAAGGAGAGGAAAGAAATTTTTTTTAACCACTTTAACGTGATCGAAGCAAATTTCTTATCGAATTGAAATTGAGCACAAATAAAGTGAATAAAAATCTCTTTAAATTATTTTTTTGTAATCGACATAATTTAGAATTTAAAAAAAGTATTGCAAATTTTAATATTTTTTAAAATTTTTAATATAAAAGTCAACATAAATATTCTTTTAACAAAGAAAGGGATCTTTTCAAGTAAAAATGAACAAAAATAAAATGTTTTTGTAATTTATCTTATTAATAAATATGTGTGATATGTTTTCTGTTTTTGTTCAAAAAAAAAAAAAAAGTTCATATTAATACTATATGTTTTAAAGCCAATCAATTTTATGTGTGATTTTTTCATTTATTATAAATATTTGTCATTAGTATGTTTTCTTTAGTGAAAAATATAAATATTTATTAAATTACTAAATACATACATACTTAACCAAGTACCACCTAAAAGGGGGAGGAGGATATTGTGAAAGTTAAAAATATTAATATTTTTACAAATATGTTTTATTATTCCTTATAATTATTAATGCTACGCTTTAGGTATTTACATATGAAAGTAAGTACATAATATATTTTATTTATAGTTTATAATTTTTTTATTAATAAAACACTTAAATAGATTTAAATAACTTAAAATCGAAATATATAATTAGTATATTGTATAAGTAATGTATAAATATAAGTTTTTATATACATTTAAGGAAAGGTTATTTAAAGCTAATGATATATAATTTACTATTAATAGTAATGAAGGTACATGCAATATATGGAACAACAAAAAACATATATAATATGAACTGATATAACTATCACAATGGAGACATATAAATATCTATGCACATACATACATACATATATAGTAAAAAAATAAAGTTATACAATAGTTTTACGAGTTTTTATATACAAATAAAAAATTCTTGGTTCTTAATTTTTTTTCGAGTATAATTTGTGAAAAATAATGCTTTTTTTTATTTTATATATAAAGTTGAATAAAAAATAATATTAAGATGATATAAAATGTTTATGTCAATATATTTGCTATTTTATAGTTTTAACTACATATATTTTTTTATTGATTAAATGTCTGTAAATTAAAATCATTTTATATATTTGATTTACAGACAAATATTTTCTTACTTTTTTTTAAGGTACATTAACTCTCGTGAATTTTTTTATTTTTTTTTTGCTAAATTCTAATTCTTATTAACTAACTAGTTTTCCAAGAAATTGTTTTAGGTAAAAATATTATAAAGAAAATAATTTAGGAAAATATAACATTTTAAAAAACTTATGTGTTGCTAAGTTAAGGGGCTCTTACAGAGTATACTAAAGTTTAAACTTAGATGTAAGAGAAATGTCCCTAATGTTGTTTTATTTACCTAGTAAAAGAGACACAGAGGGTGACAAAGAGAGAGAGAGAGAGAGAAAAAGAGGTTTTTACGTAGGAAATCATTTATTATTATTAGGATTTAGTAAAATTTAAGATTTAGTAAATAACACATAAAAAGGCAAAAAATATAATTGTAAAAATATTTGTTGCGATAAATAATGTAAACAATAACCTTTTTTTGGCGGTTTTTAAATATTAAAAAAATATTCTTATTCAAAAACTGTGCAAACTTTAAAGACAGTTTAAGTTACAGTATGTTGCACTCAAAAACTATTCAAAAAATTTTGGTAAAGGGAATGTTTGAAATAAAAGACATTTTGCTTAAAACACTTTCTACTATCATTAGAATGTTGCTTGTGAGATTTTGATAAATGTTTTAGGAGAGGAAAAGTTAAACAAACTAATAAAAATCAATTCATTTTTTATCTATTAATAACGACGCGTATTAATGCAAACGAAGCGGACTTTTGTGGAATGTGGGAAAAAAATTTAAACGTAAACTTTTTTATTATATAATTTTTAATTACATATTAATGGTTTTATTCATAATCAATATTTATTTTAAAAGATTTATCAAAAAAAAACTTACTTTTTAATATTCTCTGTGTAAAAATACTAATTTTTTTTTGATAATTGTTTTGAATTTTAAAAAAATTCTTTTTTTTTAGTTTCTTACTTAAAAAACAGTTTTTAGTAGTTTCTTTGTATGTAAAAAAACTCGCAATTTCTTCAAAACACATACAATTTTTATTGAGACATTTTTTAAAGAAAATTCAAAGCTTTCTCTCTCACTCTCTCTCTCTTTCTCTCTCGCATACCCTTACATACATTCTTAAGGCTAAATAAAATTAAGATTTTGTGCAATTTACAAATATTAACTTAATTCTTAAGTATATGTTTATGCATGATTTTATCTAATGAGAATCTTTTGAAAATAATCAACAGTTTTACTGTCTAAATTTAATGAGATTTATTTTTTTATAATGATTAATAATTTCAAATTATTATCAATAATTAATTTATTTTTTTGCTTACACAACTATTCTTACTTACTTACTACAGGTACCAAATAAAATAGGTAGTTGTAACAAAAATGACTAGAAAACAATTTAAAGTTAAAAAAGAAAAATTGTGCGTTGTCAAGCGGTAATTAAAAAAACGCAATAATGGCATTACTGCTTAAGAAAAAAAGATTTACTTCATGAAAAAAAATTTTTCTTACATTATTTTTATATTTGTATAAACATACATACATATATGTACATAGTTGCTATTGCGAATAATTTTAAAACGCCTTTTCATGTTCATTGTTTTATCCTTTGTTTTTTGTATACTTTATGTTTTGTTTGTGTTTGTGTTTCTATTGACAGCGGTTTGAGGGTTGTTCTTTCAACTTCTTTTTAATTTTTAAACAATTGAAAATAGATTTTGACAACTTAAACTATTGCTAATTTTTCAATTAGTGTCTATAGTTTCAAATACATAATAAATTAGATTAAATAATACAAAAAAAAATACATAAATCAAAAACGAACGACAAGTCACGTAACAAATTTTGTTGCTACGCCAAAGGGTCTTAAGCTTAAAGGAAGCAAACAAAACTTCTACGTTACTTTTAGAAAATGTAAAAAATATATCTTTCTAATATTAACTTATATTAAATAAAACTAAATTTTATATTTACATTTTGATTAAATTTAAAATGGTAAACTGGCTACAAACATATTTTCGATTAATTCAGGTGCTGGTACTAAGTCTTCTAATTTTAAATAAAAAATCCGTTGTAAGCCTTGCACACTTAACGATCTTAGTTCGGGTAATTTACCAAGCAGCCGACTGAAGTAGTGCGGTTTCTTTTGTGCTTCAGCATTATAGGTAACATGATCACGTAAACTACCTATTATTTTCATTTGTAGTTGTTCGACTTTTTTCGGTTCTCGTAGGCCATGACGTTCTAAAAGAAAATAGTATAAACAATATTAATATGATTAAAATGCTTAAGTTAAATTAAGTGCCTGTTTTTATAAAATTGGAAAAAAATTTAATGATAGAGTAGAAACATAAAAAAATACGTTTAAAGTAAAAATCGATTGAATTAAAATTATTAACTACAATAATTAAAATCTTGATCTTTCGTGAAAAACAACTTAAATACCAACCTGTAACAAGTGTTAGCGCACACAAACATGCAAACGCCGATATATCAATTTCCAAATTGTGTAAACTTTTGCTGAACTCTAAAATACCATTCAACCAATCGCCAAAGGAACGTTGACATTGATTGCGATGGAGAACGATGCCATTGCAGAATGTCATTTTAGTATCATCGATTCTCGCACGATACGACAAACGCAAAACGAATAACTCCAAAGAGGAAGATTGTAAAAGTAACTCTTGATCTTCAGCTGTAAGATCAGTATAGCCGGGTATTTTCTCGGCAAATTGTTTGATGACATCTACTGATGTTGTGAGAAGGTTATAAAATTGTTGGACTTTTTCAGCTTCACTCATTACTGTTGGTGAGGCTTCTTGGGTGGGATCACGATACTGGGAATAATCGAGACATGATGGATCAGGCGTCGTATCGACATGAGAACGTACCAAAGCTGTTATAAGAGAGACAGGAGGTGAGGGTGGCGATTCCTGTGGTGATTTAGGTTTTGAAGGCAAACGCCCTCGTCGTCCTTTAAGAGAATCGGTGCGTACTACCTCCTTTACCATGCCGACAACTAGACACTTTTGAAAACGACAGAACTGACAGCGATTACGTCTTCTCTTGTCGACAGGACAATTCTTATCGGCCAAACACACATATTTGGAACCCTTTTGGACGGTACGTTTGAAAAATCCCTTACAGCCCTCACACGTTCGTACACCATAGTGTTGGCAAGCTGCCGTATCACCACAAACAGCACACAATTGTGAGAGTGGTGTTGTTATGACACGACCATTGAGAAGGTCTGTGGTTTGTGAAATGTGATGTAGTATAGGTGTCGATGTATGCTGTCGTACGCTGGGCGAATTGGAGGCTGAACTTGGTGCGCTCGACAGTTGCGGGTGTGTGTAATGTTTATGGTGTATTGAAGAATTACTGCCGGTACCTATAATAAGCTTAGGAAGTTTCGGACTATGGTTGATGGGTGATTCGGAACGGTTGATGGGTAAAGAAGCTCTACGCAGTGGAGTCAGGGCGGATGTTGAGGCAGCAGCTGAGGACGCTTCCAATTCAGCCATGGTGGGAATTGTGGGTAAACTGTAACGTTCAGCTGTGGAAGATTGGTAGCTCTGAAAACATATATGTTTAATACAGATGCGTTTAATAATTGGTAATAAATTGTGAATTTTTAAATATTTTATATGTATGTATTTATGAAAAACAAACGCCTTCGGCTAAACTTCTTTGAATCAACATAACCTTGGAATTGTGTAAAAAATCTTCCAAAAAAATAAAATAAAATCTTAAGGCTTAAAAATTAACGTTAAAAAATTAAGGAAATATAAACTTTAAAACTCTGTTTAAGGACTGAAACAGAAGCTTAAGAGCTTTTTTAGAGCAAACAAAAAAAAATTAAGTAATATGAAGGTAAAAATATAAATAAAATTTAAGTTTTATTTGCCTAATTTAAAAAGTGTATGTCACTTTGAAAAAATACTAACCGGTATAACTTCTTAAGGTCCCAATGTTTACAGATTTATATTGTTTATACATTGCAGTGTATAAACTGCGTTGGCTTAATTAACAATAGCCCTACAATTATTTTTTTGTTTTTAAATAATTTTTAACCTTTTAAGGATCTTCTAAACTTTTCTGTTATAAAATTTTCTTAATATAAAAAAAATTCATAAAAGTACTTACATTTGCTTGTGACAACTGATACTGTTGATAAAAACTTTCTCCTGCCGTCGCATTAAAATTCTGTATATTTTCATTACCCGAACTTGAGCCGTTATGAAATTCATACGAGGAAGCCGAAGAATTTGACGAAGCCGGTGTTGTTGTGGCATTAAAATGGAAATGATAACTAAAATTGTGCGATGCTTGTGCAGACTGGTTGTGCAGATGCTGATGATTACCGACCAAATTGTGATGATTCTGCATTTGTGAATGTAAATTAGGTGGCTGTTGATGCTGGGCATGATGTGCGCTAATAGATGTATTTGTATTGTTGGAGGTGGTGTGTTGATTTAATGCCGGTCCACCTATAGCTTCTGTTGATGTGGGCAAAGGATAACAATCTTCATCCATTTTTATGGTTAGTTCTGTGGTTAGAGAATCTGATGTCGAAGATGATGTACCGTATTTAAGGGAGTAGGTTTCCTCAAAACTAGGTAACGATAGTGGTCCACCCAAAGGCGATAGAAGAGGATCTCCGTCTGAACGTGAATGGCCAATATGATGATCGGCTTGTTGCTGTTGCTGTTGTAAAGCTTGTCTTTCTTGTAGAGTATGTAAAGCAATGGCCGGATCGCTACTTGATCTTAAAGTGAGCAAACCAATTTCTTGTGATGTCGAACGATCAAAACACAACAAAGAATGATCTTGTTCGGAATTGGCTGTTGTAGCTGTATGTTGTTCGGGTATCGAGGAAAGTCTTTTCTCACGTAGGCAGGTTAGTTTTGTTAGATTTTCTATAGAGCTGGTAATATCTTCGCTGGAACCCACTAAAGTCTCACAGGAAGAGTGTAAATCTTGCAGTTGGCTGCGATGTCGTTGTGGATGAACAACAGATTCCGTGTCCTGGGAGGGATTTTGGTCAACAGTGGGTGAGAGTAATGATTGATTGGAATCGGTAGGAAAAAATAAATCTGACAATTGATTAAAGGTATGATCAATCAGCTCCGAATGCTCCGAAGTAGTGGTATCTGTCAAGTTGCCAATTAAATGATCTTCTGAAGCCACTGATAAAATATGATGATTGCCACTATTCGACGTTACGTTTTGCTGCTGATGATATCCACCAGCTGGACCTTGCAAAGGATTGTGATGATGATGCTGGTGATTATGAGTCTGGGATTGTTGATTGTTAGTTTGCGTAGAACAATTATCAAACGGAGAAAGATTACCGAAAGTGTTCTGTAACGAGAGACAGTTTAAAAAAGACTAAATCAATGTTTTTTAACAAAATCACAAACATATAAATATGAAACGTTTAAGCTAAAAAAAATCATTTTATTGCTTGTGTTAGACATGCGCTTTTTTATAGTTTTAGCAAACGCAATAGACAAAAAGGCAGACAGACGGACAACATTGCTTGTGATTGGCAGTTTTTGTTTTCGTCTTGTTAACTTGCCAATTTCAATGTACAATAATGAATTTTTCATATGGTTATTACCACTTAATGTTTTGATTTTCTTTTGGGTTTTTTTTTTAAATTTATATTTTGTACATTTTTCAACCCTCCTAACAAATAGCCGTAATATGTTGAAGTTTGGTTCGCTATCTATTAAGAGAAGACCCTTTTGCCTTTAAATTGAAAGGTGTTGCTGGTGATAATTTGTTGATTGGTTGCGGTTGACTTTCATTTGAGTGTTTTTTCCATGCACATAACATATTTTGCGTGAATATTTAAGTACTTGCAAATTTAAGTAATGAAATTCTAATTAGTAAAATATTGTTGTGCAAATTAGAGGAGAGATTTCATGAGTTTTGAAGTACTATAAATCATATGTTTAACCAAAACGATTTGAATATAGTATTTTCCCATATGATTTTAGTCCATATGTGTTTAAGTTATGTGTTATGTCAACCTTAGGGTTGAAGGATGTATGCATGTCGTAAGGGAAATCTACTGATTGGTAAAAAAAAAAAATGAGAAAGCAGTGCGATCATGCACGTCATAATTTTTTTTTTCAGGAAAATCTGAGAATTGACAAAAATCTTTTTTTATTTTTTCTCCACTTTCCAAAAAAGTATATTTGGTTCATAGGACATAACAAAAGCTCGTTTTTGTAACGCGGTGTTATCAAAGATCAATGGGTAATTATATTAATTAACTGATTATAATTTTTAAGTATTTTTTTCGTTATAATTTACATTGTTTTAACGCAAAGAACCTAGATGATGGTTAACATTTGTTTATTTATACTAAGTAGTGTTTTCAGATAATGTTCCATTTTTAAACAGAACTTTGTTATTTTCGCTAAATGTTCTATTAAAATTTATTAATGTACAACTCTGAAAGTATTGATAAAAAAATAAAGATTAAATGCTCTGTACCTGCTGCTTAATAGTTTAACAGCACTAAAAAATTATATTTTAGTTTATCGCAGTATTAGGACACTTTATTTAGTACATTTTCTGACTTAAAAGAATTAAATTTGCTAGCGCTAGTTTTAATTAAAACAAATCGATTATTCCGCATTCAAATTTAAATAACTTTTTTAAATAAAATAAATCAAAAAACAATATAAAATCGTGGTATGTACTTACATTTGGTTGCAAAAGTAACATGCTTGTTGTAGCGCTTGTTGGCAGCGTCTTGTGATGTTTATTATTTTGATTGGTTGGACGATTTGCTGTAATACTACTTAATGTTGAGGATGCTAATGAAGTTACTGCTGTTGCAATTGTTGTTGTTGTTGTAGATATTGTGCTTTTTGTTGTTGCACCAACAGACGAAGATGATGATGATAATGTTAAAGTTCTGTTGCCTGTTGTTGCTTTAATGGCAACTGATGAGTCTGGTTCTTGTGTTGCACTTGTTGTTGCTAGTGCTGTCGTTTCTGTTTTTATTTTAACCAATTTATTGCCACTGCTATTGATGTTGTTGGTACTGTTACTGTTGTTACTTTGTTGGTTAGATATTGTTGTCGCTGCTGTAGATGTTATTGTTAAGATTTTCGGTGGTGTTGTATTATCTTTAGTTGTTGCCGTTATTGTTTGTGTTTTTAGAGGTGGCGTCTTATTTTTATTTGTTACTGTTGTAGATGATACCGCTGATGTTGTGGGTGTTGGTAACGTTGCTGTTATACGTTCTTCTTGTAAATTGGTGTTAGTGTTAAATGCTGCACCTGTAATGAAACAGACAAACAAACATAGTCATAAAACAAGTGATTTTTTAAGGAATTTATGCTTGTTTTTTGTTAAGTTAAAAAAATTAAAATGGGGGAAAAATAAAGCCATCTAGACAGTAAATTTGTTGGCATTTACATAAAAACATATTCAAATATTTATTAATTTAAATATGCTCAGTTATGGTTTAGTGCACAGACTATAAAATATTAAAAAAAAACTGCATACAAAATTATAATATAAATAGAAATAAATGAGTTTTTATTATTACAAACAATACCTTTGAGACTAATAATGACATTTAGATTTAAATTTGTTTAAAATTAGGAGGTATGCAAGTTAAAACCGTTATGTTTAAATATACTTTCATACAGAGTGATGAAAACGTAATGTACAAAAAGTTTTGTGGGGTTTTGTAAACAATTGTGGAAGTTGTCTTTATGAAAGTAAAAAAAAAACGGTTGTTTTAAATTTTGGTTATACATATATGGTGACAAAAACGGTGGGTAAAGTTAAATGTTCCCATACATGTTTTGTTTGAATATATTTTTATTACCCTGTTAATAACTTTTTTAAGCATATCAACATTTATGTTCTAATGGTTATGGCTCAAGATGGTTTACAATTAACGTTATTAAGCGTAAAATCATAAAAGTTTATGAGTAATGTATTTCTAAAAAGAAAAAACTAATTGACTAAGTTTTTGTTCGAAATTTATACAATGTATTAAAGGTTTTTTATATGATACTTGGCAACTTTTGAAAATATCAGCGAGAGAAGATTTAATCCTGATTTTATATAAATGTCCCCAGTATTTAATAAATCATATATTTTGGGCCTTTTTTAAATTTGTAAGACGAATTACTAATAACCTGGAAGAAACAATAGGACTTAATTTTTTGGAAATACCCTTATTCTCGCCCACCTTTAATAGTTTTTAATGAAAAATCCCATTTTTTATTTTATCTATCTGCTAAACCACGAGTCTAACAAGAGAACAAGATAAATTGAAATCCATCTTTGATGAAATAAAACATCTTTGTTCTAAGGGAAAAGTTTAATATTGAATTTTTATTATATTTTAAAAGTCATAAATTAAGTTTCAAGTGCGCACAGCTCTGCAAAGATCTTTTTTCTGTACTGAATTTTTTGAATAATAACAAATAACCCATTTGGGTTCAGGTAAGTAAATAAAAAAGGTAAAAATATTTAAAACAGGAAAAATTTATACAAACAGCAATAACAAAATTGTAAAAATTGAATTTTCTTAAATAAATTATTTATTAAACAATGTCTTTGTCATACATACTTATGTACATCGTACACACATATATTAAATAAAAATTGCTATTAATATATTTGTTTTATTTAAATATCTTATGCATATCAATGTATGTTGGGAAACTAAAAAAAATAAAAATTTTTCTAATGATGCAGCTCATTAAAGGTTATCAGCGCTAAGTCCATAATCTTAGAGGAAAGAAATTAATTTTTATTTAGCCAGTTTAGCATACTTACATAACTTCTTCAATAATATTTAATATTTTTGCACAAAAAATTACATTTAAACAACAAAATATGCGTTTTTTTAATTACATACTCATATCGTACTCGTAACATAAGAAGTAGCCTTAGGTATATAAGACCAACTTAATTGCAATTCATATCCACTAAAGATTTATCAATGTTTAAAAAATATTTGCTTACTTTTAAACTTATTGTTGCGATAAATTTATGATGGTATCATAAATTATATTACGACGACTGTGCGAGTACGTGTAGTATGTGTTTAACATAAATATATTAAAACTAAAAACAAACGTTTTTCGATAAGTTTTTTTGTAGTCATAAAAATGCGAAAAAACACAAATACTTAATTTGTAAATATTTTCAAGGCAACACATTCATATTTGTTAATATACTAACTACCTATAGAACAGGGATTCTCTTAAGCATTTGCTTTATAGTGACTATGAATATTTTTTCTCAGCCAGAACACATCTAAACTCTTTAATTTTATTCAGTTTAAACTTGAACAATTCAGGCCTTAAAGTTCTCTACTTATTGCAAAATGTCAAAATTATGATAAAAAAAAGTTCTTTAACATCGATAGTTCGAAGTTTGATAACAAATTTTTTAAAGTAAGAAATACTTCTGGTTGTGACTTAGTAACGAATACAAGAACTAAGAATGAATGTGTTTAAAGGTTTTTTTTTGAAATTATTTTGCTTTACAACATTTTGTTTGAACAACTCGTAAGTTTTGGGAAAAATAGAGAAAACTTTTTGGTCCCTGATGAGATGAGAATTACCTTAAAAAACATATGAAATGAGCTCTGCTAATAAAATCCTTGCAAAATATCTTTTTTTTTTTGCTAAATTTTAAAAATAATTCTGATTAAATTATTCTTAAACCCTGCTCATTGTAGCGTGTTTTATTTCCGAATAATAATTATCTAAGTTTTGTTATTCAACACCATAAAAGCTTTTTAGTTCATAAATATTTAACACTATAACATGAAATTGGAGATTTTATAGCCTGCCGGTTTTAGGCTCTGTCTCTTTAATCTTTATTTAAAAAAAAAAATTTTTGCAATAGCAATAGCACCATCAATGCCTTTAACGTCATCTTCATCTTCATTTCTAGCATCATCATTATTATCTTCTTCAAAATGACCCATTCATTAGTTGGTTAAATGTTTGCCAACAGTTTATTCTATGACATGAGGTTTGTTGCAATAAAATTAATAAGTAACAAAAGCAACAATTTGACCAACAAACAAAACCCGTGTTTGTTGGACAACATTTAATATTTTTTGTTTGTTTGTGTTTTTTTTCTATAAAAAATGTAGGTGAACAACTTCTTTATAAATTGCACGCGAAGATGCCATATAATATTTTTGATATTTCACAAATATAATAAAAAATATTTAATAAAAGCTTTAATAATTATTTAAAAGTAGTTTGGATAAATATACAGAAAAATTTTTTAATAGCATCAAATTTATTTGCAAATTTTAATAAAAAAAATGTTCAAATTTTAAATAACAAAAAACTTAACAATTTTAAATATCAATGAAAAAAAATCAATTAACAAAAGAATTTGATTTAAACCAAAACATTTAGGCCAAATTTTGTCTAAAATAGAAATTCTACTAAAAGTTTGAAATTATTTGCAACAGTTTTTATTTTAATAATTTTTATACATATTTATAAAAACAATTTTTTTTTTAATTTTAAAATTTCATTAAAAAAATCCTAAAAACTCAACTAGATTTAAAATTAAACAATTAATTTTAAACTTTATTAAAATATTATTTCAACACTTAAAGCATTATTATGAGATTTTTGATTATCCTGATAACATGCAAAATCTGGCAAGCTTTAACATACATATGTGTACTCATGTTAACGAATGTACATACGAATTCGAACGACTATTTGTATGATTATTTATTTGTTGTTGCATTATTTATGAGAGAATTTTTTTATTGCTAACACGTGTATATGTGTGGAAGTGTGTATTCTATGTTTTAATCTAACGCCCAACGGAAATGTATAGTTGCTTTACAGTTTTAAGTCTGTTTGTATTTGTTAATTTCCAATATCACTTTTTTGCGTTTATTTGCACATACATACATACAATTAAGCAATATACTCACATTTATGTATATGCATATGTATATGTACATATTCATGTGATTATAACGAAGATGCGTAAAGTAAGTTGAAAATTGTACTATTATTAGTAGGAAAAATGTAAAGGTTTTTGCATTAAGGTCACAAAAGTGTTAGATAATATTGAATTATAGGCACGAACCAGATATATTTTTACTATGTAGTAAAAAATTCTACGCCAGAAATTAATTAAATATTAAAAATAATTTCAATTTTTTCTCTTCATTTAGCAGGGATTTCTTCAATTCTAGGAGCTGTAAATTTTATTACTACTATTATTAATATACGATCAATAGGAATTACTATCATAAGAACAAAGAGTTTCCTATATTTGATTAATTATTTTAACTTAAAAAAGGAAAAATTAGTTTAGATTAGTATGTTATTCGTTTTATGCTTTGTCAGACTTTTTTGACTTTAAAACGCAAAATTTTACTTTAAAAAAGTACTTTTGTACTAACCCGTTTGCCACCACCGATGCCCATATGCAAACATTTACTAATTTACACACTTATATCTTCTTAAATCTCAAGAAGAAAAAAAATTCATAAATTAATCATTTTATTTTTGGATGTCTGCAGGCTTGTGTGCATGAAAATTTAGCAATCTGTTAATTATAGGATTAAAATCAATCATTTTTAAGATATAATAAAAAAAATCAATAAAACGATGCATATTTAATTGAAAAATCTAGAAAATCTTAAAACTTTTGTCACCAAAATAATAGTTGACTATTTGTTCATTAAAAGGAAATCGTTAGACTGTGTTTATAGGTTAAAAATGTTGGGACAATTTTTAAGGGTTACAAAAAAGTTCTTCTGATGAGAATTTGGATTTTGTAAACGCAACAAACAAAAATAATAGTGACACATTTTTTAATTTTTACTGTGCTTTCTACTAATTTAAAGCCAAAAGTTATACTACGTCTTAAAATCGTATACATATATTTAAACCATTTAAACAAATTTTCCTAACTAATTATCAAATTAACCAACAAAGGAAAACAAATGCATGCAAAAAGCTCACAATGCCTTAGTTATCATTTAACTAACTTAACTAAAAAGTGCAATAGTCAAGCCGCAACTGATTTCAAAAATTTCACTTGACAAATAAAGAAAACTAAAAATAAATTTATTTCAAAATTTATTTATTTATTGTGGATTATTTATTTATTTTTTTTTTTGTTTGTTTTAAATTTCAAAAATAATTTAAAGAAACCTAAACTAAGTTTGGTAAAACTGAACCATTTCTGCTTGATTTTAGGGTAAGCGACTTGCCTGACTTACTTGTATATGTTCAAGAAGGTTTCAAATTCTTAATTTTACCAATTTGTGTTATTTTTTATTTTATTGATGTGCTAATAAAAAAATATAAAAATTTTAAATTTAAATGTTTACTTATTATTTTTTTAATTTTAAAAACGAAGACGTGTGATTCATGCATATAAATTGAACAAAATTCTTTAATAAAAATCCTAAAACCATTAAAGTCACAAATTATAAAATTTGCAAAAAATGGGAAAAACAAATTTTTTTCAGAACAAAAATTTAAAAAAAGTTTAACCTTTTCTATTTCTAATAAAAGAACAAAATTTTGCTAAATTTTAAATTAACTTTATCTTTATTCAAACTCTAACGATTAAATATTTCCACTGCCAACACTTTAAATCAATATTTATCAATATGTACCTGAAACCATTACTATTTTTATTTATTTAATGTTTTTCAGATATAATTAATGACCAAAAAGTGAGTTAACTCGATGTTTATTGAAATTTTGTTTAATAAAAAACATATATATATTTTATGAAATGTATCTAATAATAAAATATATAATTTTTTTTTTTTTTAAATATTTTGATGAAGTCTTCAAACTAGCATCTGTCTGTTGCAATATAATACCTTTATATGCGACTATATGTGAAATTAATTTTTGGCAACATGAAGCCTGCTTTTCGTACAGGTATTGATGATTAATACCCTCTTGTTGATCATGCATTCGTACATGTTATATTAAGTCTTTCAATATGCTGAAGAGGTTTGCGTGTTAAACGCAAATTTAATGCATTTTTTATTTAATTTAAACAATGCAAAACTGCTGCAATGTAGTAGTTTTTTTCGAAAATTTTATTATTTTTATTATAATACTTTGTGAATGTGGAGTGTGTGTGTTTGAGATGATCAATTTTAAAACAGTGACAACTATTATATCTAATAGTCCAAAGTGGGCGTTTTATTGAGACTTAACTTTTATATTATTTTTTTTTTAAAATTATATTTTTTTGTTTTGCAAAAATAAATCAAAATTAAAATGATGTTTTAATTTTGTATTGCCGTTATTACTTTTTATTATTTTAAATTCCCAGTGTTTTTTTTTCGATTACATTGCATTTCATTTTCATTTGATATACAAGTAAATCTAATTCCCATGCTGTGATTCAGAGTTCAAAGTTGAGGGAAGACAAAAACAGCAACAACATAAGCATTAGAAATAACACATGTTACTTTTTAAAATGTTTGTTATATGACTGTTTTTGTGGTAACGTCTTTTGCCAAAATATATACATATAAGCAGTATATACAATTTGCAAAATGAATAAATAATTTATTATATTTCACAGTTGATAGGATTTTTTGCATTAAATTAAAAGGTTTTAGAAAATACAGTGTTATTATAAAAAAAATGAACTTTTTAAAAATATTAAAAAAGGGAAAACAGAAAAAATTAGTTACAATTTTCAAACATCATTTGATTTTGTTTATTTAAATTAAAAAAAAAAGAAATAAACCATTTTTAGATTTAAGTCTATAAAAATATAAAATTTCCTTAGATTCCTATACGAAACATAGGGAAGCATTTATACACACATAAATAAATATATTTAAATTTTACTGCGTAAAGACGTCTGATTAAAATTTATATTTCATTAATATTAATATAACATGAAAATCAAAAAGTTTTTTTCATTAATAAATACTGTAATTATTATTTTTATAAATAAACAACGATTTTGATTAAATTTCTAAAGGTTTCTAATAGCAGTTTTCTAAAAAAGAATTTTAAATTTAAGTTTCAAAAATATTTTTAATAAATGTTTCATTTGCTGAAACGTTTTAATATTAAAAATTAAAAATTAAATAAATCCTAAGTAAAGAAAAATTTTTGATGTAAGTTTTCTAAAATTAATATTTACAAATTATTTATTTATACATAAAATGTTTTCCACTAACAACTAAAAATTTAAATATATCGCTGGCACTTTGTAATTAGTGGAGGGTTATCAAAATTCGTTATGGCTAAATATAGCATTTCTCATATGTTAACTATTTTAAACACACTTGTTGCAAATGTCTTTAGAGGAATTTCATTTAAAATAAATTGTTTTTTTAATCAAACAATCTTTTTTTTAAATATTTTTATATGTATGTTATTTTGCCTAAACATTTGTTAACACTCAATGCGGCATCTTTTGTCTTTAATAGTAGATTTTCGGTTAAATTAGCGTATAATTGCTTGCTAAAATTTTTTTTCTTTATGTTTTTAAATAAAGTCATATAAATACTAAATAAATATTCGCAATGACAACACTACTAAAAGTTTTTTTTTTTTAATAAAAAACATAAAAAAATATTTTTAATAACTTTGTTTATATGCACTTAGGCACATGATAATCGTTTGTAATATTTTTTCGCATTTTAATTGTAAATTTTGGCAATCTTTAAAACATAGAGGTTATTAAAGGTTGATAATAAATATTTGTTAGAAATATTTGAAAAATAGTTTTAATTGAATGTTTTGCAATATTCTAAATAAATAAAAAAAGCTGTGCAGATTTTTTGAAAATATGTTTAAATATATTTTTTTAAATATGTATTCATATATTGAATTTAATAATTCCAAAACTTTATTAACAAACAATTCAGTAGAGGAACTGTAACTTAAGAAAATCAATCAGTTGTTTATCACTCTATAAAAAAAAAACATAATATTAAAAATTATTTCTACTTAAAACATTTCAATTTAAATTTTGTTTACAAGTTTTAAACTTTTAATTTCATCAAAATGTTTTAAAATATATTTTTTTTATACACCCAAACACAAATTTTAGACGAAAGGGACTTAATTTATGGCAAATAGACCTAATTAGAGAATTTTTTCTCGTTCTAAAATTTATTAAGTATAATTCTTTAGAACAGTACCGTTTTCTACTTGCTTTAAGAATATTTGAGTATGAATAGTTTTAAAATTATAAGTAAGATTCCAGAAAAATTTAAGAATTTTAATCTTCAATTTATAACAGTATTTTATTTTTGTAGGAATTTTCGATTGAATGTCTTAAGCTTTTTATACTCAGAGGATATTGTTTATTCACTGTAAAAAAGCTTTGAACTTTTTAATATACATACATACATACGTGTAATAGATTTGTGTCTGTACTGTCTTGGCAGGGGCAGTAATAATTTAACCACGAGTTAAATTATTATGCGTTAACCATCGCCCCTGTGTGGACTTGCAAGGAACACACAGGTAGCAAGTTATCCACCCATTATGATTCTGGATAATAGAGCAGGCACCTTGCTCCCTTTTGCTGTCAGACCTACCTATTACTAGGTAAAGTCTGATAAGGTCCGGCTGACCGAAGTCTGTCAGTAGCGCAAGCATCAGCCAGGACTCCGATCTTCTTTGCTCAGCATGTGTTATTAGTAACACTTATAGAGATGTTTATTCAACCGTCCGAAATAAGTCCGAAGACGAATATCAGACAAATTGCCATTTCTTCCTGCTAGTCCAACATAAATGCGAAACCCAGGTATCAAACCACAGCCACCACGTGGACACTAAAGGGACCTCAACCAATTAACCAGTCCAGGACAAGTCCTGGGGGCTCACTGGTTCCCGTCGTACCAGATTGATTCTGATGGATCACCCGAGGCTAAGGCAGCCTTTTTTGCCCCAAGGGCATTAGCACCATGATGGAGATTTCACCATGATGCTTTTTTAACTACCCCCAGGGGATAGATACATACATACAATCATACGGAAATGAAAATTTCGAACACAGCCAATTCTTTTTTAATGCCAACTTAGTGTCCTCTAACACGCTAACGAGAATCTGCTGACCGGTCGTGGGCGGACTATTAATATCCTGGTGGCAATGTTGGCAGCCCCTTTGGATGCTTTTTAAACACTTATAAAAATAATAAAACCAAAACAATTGAAATAGCCCTATGTTCGTTGCAGGAGTTAGAATAATGAATATCGTTATTTTATATGCAAAAGGACATAACATCCAAAAAATTAAAGGGCTACTTTTTGCAATATATTTTTTTTCAATACATACTTTCTCACAAGTATTGAATAAACTGGTTTTCCTTTTATACATATGTATATTTAAAATAGGCACATCTATGAACAAATTTTTGTCAGAAATCTTACAGGTTTGTAGGGCAGAGTGCAGTTGTGCACCGCTTCCACTTTTATGAAAGATTTCTGGCGTAGAGGCTCTGCTTGAGAGCTTCTTAATGATCTTTTTGAAGAAACTGCTGAATATATTAATTTTGCACATTTCTTTTGTAAGCTAAAAGACTCAAAAGGCAATAAAAGAAGCAGTAGGTATGCACTTGTCAGACTTACTGTTTTCAAATTAAGTTTTTTTTGCTGTGCATCATAGTGATTATATAGTATCCTAAAAAACTTTATTAAAAAACACTTTTATTCTAATAAGTTTTTCCTGCAAAATCATAAAATAACTTTTTTAATAATAATAAATTTTTGTACTATAAGACGTATGATTGATATTGATTAAGATAATAAATTAAATAAAAAGGAAATTATAATATAGTACGTGTGCTTGATATTAAATAGGTAAAAAGAAAAAAATCGCAAATATTTTGAATTATTTGATACATTTTTGATAAATTTTTGTAAAATAACGTTTGTTGCTATGAGGTTATAATAATTAAAATTTGTTTTACTTTTTATCTGATTAAGTGTTTTTGAAGTTGGAATCGATAAATGTAATTTACTTTTTTAAATTTTGGCATACGAACAAATACATACGTCAAAAATTAATAACATACTAAAAATTAAAAAAAAAAACAAATTTTGTTGAAAATTCGTTCAATAAACTCAAAAATTTTTTATAAATATGAGGGTTAGTATTTAAAATATGATTTTCCTTCGTCTTATAGACAGCAAGTGTATTGCACAAAAAGAACCTACCTAAACATATTTCGTAATCCAAAAAAAACTATATATTTCTTTTTTTTACAATTTCTTGACTTACAAATTGCAAAAAAAAAACATCATCAAATTAGCCTCTGGACTTTTAGAAAGGAATAAGTTTAAAGTAAACATCTTTATGTTTTTTTTTACTTTTTTGGTAAAATATTATAAAAAAAATATATGTAATTCTTAATGCAGTTTTTTAGTTATGCTAATTAAATATTATTTTCCCGAATTATAAAAAGCTACAAAACCTCTCAAATATGGACACTTAACAAAACAAAAAGACAAGACAAAAAAAAATTAAAAAACAAAAGTAAAACCAAATATTTTAATGCCCTCCTATACAAACAGTAAACAAAAAAGGATTGGCCATGATGTTTATCAATTGGAGTGAATTGTTTACTAGGCATTCCATTCAGCCAACCAGCTCGACAGGCAAACGGCCACCAGGCAGCAGCTCCACTCTAAAGGAATAGTAGCTGCGATCGCTGTTTTGTCTTCGTTAGACCAACAATGAAACTTGTGTAATCATTGTAACTTGTAGGTTCTCTTCCATTTCCATTTTGTTGTTGTTGTTATGTTGTCTGAATTTGTATGAAAACAAAATGTTTTATTGTTATTAATAATTGTTGTTGTTTTTTTTTTATTAATATTTCTTTATACATTTTTATTGTTATTTTATTATTTGTGATTTGTTTGATGGTCGATAATCAAACGAAAAAAATGTACAACCACAACAACAACAAAAATTAGACAATAGTCAATATAGGAAGACAATATAGGAATAGACCAACAAAGACAAATGCTTTTTTTGAATTGTGGTGGCAATAGAGAAAGAGATGAGTTGTTATCGAATTCTTTTTCAGCAAAGGGACAGCCTGAAAAAAAATAATAAAACTAATTTTTTGAAATTTGTTATGCTAAAAGATAAAATAGATGATTTATTAGCATGGACCCGGTCTGCTTCACTACCCCAAACTGGTAAATAAAAGTTTTCCCTTTTCTACCATGTAAATTTTATTCAAATCGAATCAGTGTTTTACTAATTAACACTTTTCCCGTTTTCTCCCACGTTTGAATTTCCCAAAAGTACCGAAAACGTATTCATTATTGTTAGAGACGTGACAAACGTAGTTTATATTAAGTCTCTATGTTATTCGTTTTTACTTATATTTTGAATAGAATAGAATGCTTTTTAAATTTTGTTTGTCTTATCTTTTTTAGTTTAGCAGATATAACCGATTTTTCCCGTTTTTACCCTTTTTTACCCCCAAAATATTTGAATTTCCACAAATCTCTTCTATCGAATAGATCCACTACTATTTAACAAAAGAGTAACCCACAGTTCAAAGTACATGTCTCTAGCTTTATGCGTTTGGGCTGTGCAATGATGAATCAATCAGTCAATGAGTCAAGTTACTATTTTGAATATAAATATTTTTTTTTTTTTTTTAAGACAATTATTATTAGTTTTTTTAGAACATTTATGATGGCGTATTTATTTAAAAAAAATTTCGATAAAGTCAATATTCTTTGAAGTTTTTGGCAAATTTTCTTTTGCATCAAATATTTAAAAAAAATTTTTCTTTAGCATATTTTTGAAATTTTTTTTAATTTTCTTAAAAAACTTAAGAGTTTTTTTTATTTGTTTTAAAGACTTATTATTTTTTTTTCTATATTTCTTATTTTTTTCTAAGTTCAACAAATTATATATGAGGTTTAAAAGGAGTACTCAATATATTTTAATTAATAACTATTGACTCTAAGTTTATTTAAAATCTTGACTTAAAAAGAAATTTCTATTAAGTAAAATTGAAACAAAAAGTTAATGTTGTTAATATTAATACTTAAATTAAAAAACAATATATCTGCATAAAAATATACTTTTGAAAATCCACTGCTTTTGATAAATTGGTCTAGTTAAAATTAATATTTTGCGTAGTTTGTTAAATTTGGAAAAACCTTATAGCTTTGGCTATTTAAAATTAAACCGCGAAAGCACTCTAAGAATTCTTAAGCTTGACATGGGTGAGAATTTTTTATCAGTTTCTTCTTGTACCACATTTTTTTAAATTTTCCACAAACACTTAATTCTTTGTTTTTTTAATTTTAATTGTAATTTTGTTAAAATAGACAAACAAATACAAGTTATTTTACAAAAGCGGCAAATGTCCGATAATGCACAAACAAACATTTTGTAAGCATCTGTTTGAGGTAAATTGAATCATAAAAAACTAACCTTAAATTATTTTTAAATTTATAATAATGACATGGAAACATAAACCACCACAAACTTTAAGAAATAGTCCCAGTTGTGGAAGACAAAGATAATGCACAACTAATTTGGAAAACCAATGGATAACTGGGTAAAAGGAGGACTTAAGAAATGATTAGAAACTCTTATTTTTACCAGCCACCAAAAAAAAAAACCATGAAAAAAACGATAACAATATTTACAACTATAAACATAAATACAATTGGGGGATTCACAAGCAACATATGATATCATATTGTCTTATGTTCTAAAACTTTAAAATGGTTTAAGTTATTTGTTATTGCTTTTTCTGTTTGGCTAAGGATAGTTTACGACAGCACAATTAACATAGCAGTCAAAGTCATATTATTTTAGGACACTTTTTGTATGAAAAGTAACTTAAACCATTTTAAATTTTTAGGACATATGACATATGAGTGGCTTGTGAATCTTCCAAATATATGTAGCAAAAAAACAGAAGATCCAAATTAAACACTCTGAAGCTTGTGTCTTCTATGCTATTTCAGACAGCCGTTCGTAGGCGCAGAAGATGCTGGTAAAAATTTAATGAAAATTGTTATTTTAAATAAATTTAAATATTTTTTTTCAGCTTGAAAATATTCCTCTCACTAGCAGAACCTTTAAAAAATAATTCTCTATTTTTTTTAATTCCATTGAATTTACTTTTTCTAACTCCTCTTTTTATCCTGTTGACTTTTTTACGTTTAGGAACTTCTGCCCCAAGGTGATTACATAATTTAAGTAATTTTTTTTACTTTATTTATTGTATTTCATTAAATTGTTTTTTTTTTCATTTTCTTTATACAATATTGTTGTTAATACATATTATTTTCCTTAGAGCTTACAACATATATTATTTATAGCCTGGAGTATGGTTTGTTTGTTGTAGTTATTTTTGGATTTTCTTTCAACTCTTGCACTGCTCTCTATGGTACTAAGTCTTTCAGCACTAGGCCAAACTTAAGTTAACCAAATAGTATGTATAAATTTAGCAAGCTCAATCATATTAGCATTGGGTTTGGTATATAATCACTCTAACAAAGTACTCGTACTTATGTATTTGTACATCAGTTCGATTTTCAAATACATACATCTATACAAACATATTTTTGGGTTCATGAGTTTTTGGCAATTTCATCAAAATAACATCGCTTTGCCTGGACCAAATGCAATGTTTGGGAATTTTAGTTCTGTTGTTGTTATTCTTGTTTTGTAGTTGTTGTGTTTTTTTTTTAGCATTTTGTCTTAAGCTTAAGCCGGTAATAACTTGTCTGTGGGTTTTTTTATCTTCTTTGTGTGGCAGACACAAACTTACACTGACAACTTGCTAGTGCCAGGGAAGTAGTAATGTTGACGATGTTGAGGTTGTAGCTAGTGCGCTGTATTGTTTTCTTCTTGTATTGCGTTGAATTGATCAGTTTTTAATGACACGATTGTTAAATTTGGATGAGCTTTTTTTCGATTAGCATATATTGCTATTATGTGAAATAGAGAGAGAGATGGTTTCCCTAGGGACTGTAATACATTGTTAAGTATGAAGTTTTGAAGGCATTTTTATTCTAATCAAAATATTTTTTTGATTATAAGCAATATTTTGGATTTTAATAGAAATATAAAATGTATTGCATTTTTTTTTATATGAGGAAACAATTTTGCAATGTTTTACTTATAATTTCAAGACAACGAAAAATATTGTATAAATACATTTCATCTAGAAAAATCTTGTAGCATGTTTTTCTTACGGCAAAAATGTATTTGAAAAGAAATATTGTTAAGAGCGACAAATATCTGTTACGAAACTCTTGTTGCCAGCATTAAGAATTTTTTAAAAATTATATCTTATGTTTTTACTATAGCAATATTGCTCACTAGAGAAAAGTTTTCGTAAAAAATTTACCCTTATTTAACAGTTATTTAGTTTTGTTTTTAGTATTTAATCCTTAATATTATTTAATATTTCCTTTCGTCAAAACATCGTTAAACAAAACTTTCTAGCCGGCAATAAATTTGTTGTCATTTAAAATGTATTTAATAAATAATATAAAAATTTTCATTTGCATTTTGTTTTCAGCTTACCTTCCCCCCCTAATGCACAATATGCAATATACACGACTCTATCAATACAACAAACAAAGAGGTTGGTCCATTGATTTTAAACGTACGTCTGCTTTTATGTCGTTTCTGTAAACGTGTGATGGTGGTGCATCATGTTGGTTTTAGCTGCGATGATTTTAACAATGACTGATTTAAACTAAGTGTGAGAGTGGACTCGACCGAGGCATCAAAATAGCAACAACATGCTGCAATTGAATTATTTTCATGTTTTACATTTTAAATGTGTTTTTTTGGTGCTTATTTTACTAGTGACCCAATGAAATAAAAACGATGACTTTTTAACACACTAACTAACTGATGACGGACACAAAACATTGAGATGGACGGACATACAAATAGACACATTCGCTGACTGATGTACAAACAACAAAGAAAACATGAGATCGATGAATTTTGAATAAACTGTATTTTACGGATAACAGCAAGGACTATAATGTTGTTGTTGTTTTTTGTTTTTGAAGGGGGAGTTGTTTGTAGTTTATGAATCTTCATTTAAAACATCAAAGTGGCAGTAGAGTTCACATCATGTCATTTAGCACACACTCACACAAACAGAAATAGTATGTCTGTAGTAAGACAGATAATTATGCAAGCTAAAGTTTGCAAATATGACCATTTCGTCATTTATTTGAGGTATTTGCACAATGGAACTAATGCCATAAATATACATATATAAAAATAAAATAAAAAATATTAAAAAAGAGGTGGTTTATAGTTTTAATAACCATTAAGAAATTAAACAAAATTTTGTTTTTAAAAAATATAGAGTAAAATCATAACGACTAATAGAGCTTGCCAAATTAACAGTTTTGGCAGTATATTGAAGTTTTTTTTTCCTTTTTATATTTTCTCGCTTACTTATTTATTTGAAACCTGACATAATATGATTTCTTAAATTTATATACTCAAGTTTTGAAAATTTAAAATTCTAAATCCTTAAATAAAATCTTTGACCCACAGTGCAATCTTTTGCATTTAGTGCACTAAATTTGAACTCTATTTATCTTATTACCATAAACATGTTATAAACCTACTTATGAATATCCCTTTAGTCTGTAAATCGTATGCTAACAATGTCTATACGAAAATCTACAAAATATAATACACAAGTCTGTCGAATAGTAATTTCGTTTGTCCAACGCTTA
>NDXZ01024200.1:6406-21152 GCA_003055125.1 Paykullia maculata | reverse complement strand
TTGGGGAATTTTAAAGAAAAAAATTTTCGATTTTTAAGGAAAAAAAAAATTTTTTCTAGCTATAAGCAAAAAAAAATATATTTTTTTTTGTTTTTTAACACAAAAATGATTCTGTATTTTGAAACAAATTTACTAATGAACACACATAGAGAACGTATATAAGATTCGGTATAGACGAATATAGCGCTCTTACTAGTTTAATGTAATTTTATAGAAGTAAGATCCTGCTCAATCATTTAATGAGTCATAGTGATAAAAACCAAAATATGTATATCAAAATTGAGAATTTTTTTAAGCGATATATTAAAAAAATATATAAACATATAAGAATATATATAGGATCATAAGCAAGATAAGCAAGCGCCTGTAAAATTTTAGACGAAAAATTAGCTTAAGGATTGCCTCCAAATTTGTCCTTTAAATATTTTTTATTATTTTTTTTAAGATATTCATTTTGTCATTTATCTTTGAATTGTGGCTATCGCACAGTGCACAATGTAATAATATTAATTTGTATATGGTACCAAAAAAAATTTAAAAAATAAAATTGTTTGTGTTATTATATTTCAGGTCTCACAACCTTTTATTTAATTGTTTAATTGTAATTGAAACATTTTAAAAAAATTGTATAATTAAATAAAGTTTCTTAAAAAAGTTTTGAAATAATTACTTACAATTGCAAAAAAAACAAACATACCCAACACTTCGGTAATCCACAATGTAAAGTTTAAATATTTGACTTATTCTACTCACCTTCACCAAAAATTAAAAGACATGCGCCTGTCAGAAGAAATGTTTACTTTTGCTTTTTGTTTTTATTCCTTTTTTTCTATTTCTACTATGGCCAATCCTGTTGCTTTGTATTTTGTTTGGCTTTCTTTTTATCAAAAGGAATAAAGCCTAAAACTGTCAAAACTCTTTCCTATGTTCATTTTATATATTGTTCCCCTGCTTAGATTCAAGCTGTCAAAGTAATGGTTTAACGACTGTAAACGGACGTATTCCTTTACTTTAGACTAAAATACACATATGTACATATCTACAGTTATACATACATATATTAATAAACCACATAGTTACTACAAAAAATATTATTTCGGTGAAATTTAGTTTTTTTGAGTTTTGAGTTCTTCTATTAATGTAATTAGATTTATTAGCCATAATAAGTGACAAAGTTAAATGGGAGAGTGAGATGTAAATGATTAATATCTGCGTGTGTTTTGTATTTCAAAATGTTGCATGTGTTATGTAAAAAACCTTTTTGTTTCTATTAAATGCCATGAAATGGAAACTATACATATGTATGTATGTATATATATTTTAAATAACTAATAATGAAAATAAGTTTTTATCTACATACATATTCATAAACTATTTTTAAATCTAACAAAGGTTATTTAAAAAAAAAAATATTTAAGGGGAATATTTTGTTTTATAAATTTAAAAATTGATTATAAATAAAAATATAAAATTTTCTTGTAGCAATTAAATTTGAATTAAGTTCTTTTTATTTACAACTGGATACCTACTATGTATTAATTTATAGGGTGGTTGTTGTTTGGATAGGATTTTTAGTTACAATTTTTATTTTTATATAAAAAAATTTAGATTTGAAATTGACGAAAGAAAGCAAAAAAAAACCGGTGGACAACCTGACAAATCCTTATTCATAACTGTACTCTGTATGCAGGGTTTGTGGTTCAAAAATGTTTAAAAAAATATATTCTTAAATTACAATAAAAATAAAAAATAATTTCATAAACTAAGAATTTTTATAAAGTGTGCTTTATCCCCCATATTTGCTATGGAGGTACTTTTTTACAAATTATTTATTTTATTACTTAATAAACCTGAGTTGTCAAAGCATATTTAGGGTAAACCAGTTGGAATTTTTTTAACAAACAAAGTGTAAAATAATATTCTTCATTTATATTAGGAAATTATTGAAATAAGTTCTATATTACTATACTAAGTACAAATTGATTGATTGAGTGACTGACTAACTGATTGGCTGATTTACCGCACAGCCTAAACGCATAAAGCTATAGACATGAAATTTGGTCTATGGGTTTCTCCCCCGTTGTATAGATTTACTAAGAAGGGTTTTTTGAAAATTCAAATATAAGGGGTTAGAAAGGGGAAATCGGTCATCTTTAATCTATAGACGGGCATTGCTAATTTCTTATCTGTAAGGATCCAGAATATGTACATTATTCGGCCAATTTGAATTATATTTAAAACAATTATTACAAATTCAAAATCAAAAATTTTTCGTTAACGAAGTACCCTAGTTATGGTATATGCTTAAAAAAAAAAAAATTGTTCAAGCAAGTGAAAAAATCCCCGCCCTCCTTATCATCTTACCAATAAGGCGACAAATTGCAGAAGTACCAATATTCCAAAAATATTCATTATTATTATCTTACTTCAAGATAAAATTGTTGTTTACATACTATCAACTTCTGACCATATACCAATTTTACAAAATTGGTGATTAAATTAAAAAAAAATGCTCAACAATATTTTTTTTAAAAATGTTTATTTATTTTCTAAAAAAAATTTGTTATCTGCTTATAAAGTCTATTACAAAACTAAAAACAAATTTTTTACTATTTAAGAAATTATTTTTCTTTTTTTTGTTCATAATAAACAAAACTACGATAAAAACTAAGGAAATTTGAATACAACAACTTACACAACTAGAAAAAGGAAAACTTTTGATACGGTTTTTTTTACAAAGACAAGCTAAAAGGATGAGGAAACTTAAAGCTTTTACATTTAAAATAATTATATAAATAATTAAATTAAATTCTCAAATACAAATCATTAATATATAAACCTTATGGCAAGATTTTGTTAAAAATATTTAAATACAATGTAATTTGTTATGTTGGTTTTGCAATTTTAATTGTAAATGTATTCTTTCTTTAGAACTAAATTTCTATACAGAAGTTAATATAGCACACAATTTGTTCAATTTTTTATTGTATTCATTTAAATAAAATTAAAATTAAACTTAGGAAAATGTTTACATTTTTTGTTAATTTGTTACTTATTTGTTATAACTTTTGTTGTACTTAATTGTTAATAAGAACTTATTTATAGATTTTTCAATTATTTTCGTTTTTTTTATTTTATTTTATTTTTTTAAACTAAAACTTATGCACAAACCTATTACATTTACATTTTGTTATCGGTATTTCGAAAAATATTGTGTTTGCTGTTTGGCTTGTTGCTATGAATGAATATTGCTTAATAAGTTAGGACACAGACCTTGATACAAGGCGAATCATATACACATTATTTTTTGCTTTATATCAAAACTTTTTTCGATGATTCGAAATTCGATGATATACAGTAAAGGTAGCTTAAAATTTTATTATATTTATCAAAAACGGAAAATTTTTTCCGTTTTTCGTGCAGCACGTACTGCATGTAAAATAAATACCGCATGTTCAAAACAAATACTGCATGTTCAAGACAATAAACCAAAAAAAAAGGAAGGCGGCATAACTTGCGAACGGCTGGACCGATTTGGCTAATTTTTTTTTTTAAATGTTTGTAATAAAGGTTACCAGGTTTCGACGTAAAAAAGTTAGGAAAAGTTTGCCGGAAAATTAGAAAATCTTGAAAAAACTAAATAAATACACTCACTCAAAACATATATATATCAAAACTTTGTTTCGTTAACCTACAACTAAATGACTTAATTTTATTTTTACATAAATATATAGATTAAAACATTAAAAAATAATGTTTCTTTAATTATTATCTTAGTGGTCAGTTCTTTTTGTTTAAGATACATATACATATTCAATAAGGGTTCCCTTTATAAACTTTTTAAAGGCACTTTTAGTTTATATGGAAGACAATTTGTTTTTTTTTAAGGAATTTAGTTTGTATCATTTTATAATGAAGGGGCTTTAGAAAATTCAAAACTAATAAATAATAAAAAGTTATAATTTCTTTAAAAACATGGCAGAAGAAAAAATAAAAAAAAAATAAATAAAACACATTTACAAAACTAAAGTAAAATTTGATAAAATCTCAAAATACCTAAACTAAATCTAAATACAAAAAGTTAACACAGCATTTTGTTGCTATTTTATATCCTATTTTAAATTAGTCGATCTCCACTAGTTTCGAACTTTTAATTGCTCATGCTCTATATTTCATATGTAGCAATTTAAAGCTCTGCTCTCTAAACGTCGTTGACTACTTATACCTAGAAAATTATATTCTACTTTTAATTTGTGTATCTTATACATATTCCTCTGATTGCTTATTTTGACCCTGATTCATTCTCAATGATCCTGTGGCTCTTTGAACTGAACCTACATTATCCGGCAACTCGGCTATATCTTTAAATACTCCAACTAAACTCTGAAAATTTGGACCCCAATTCAGCAAATATTCCCAGCCCATAGGCGGTGGAGCAGAAGATGAAGCTGCACTGCTAACTTGTCTATATAAAGCACCCATATGTGTGGAAACGTCATCATCGCTGGCTACCAAAGTACTAAGTGATCCCCGAAAAGAGGAGTCAAAACCATCAAACGAATGTGGAGGCATGGGAGGAGCCTTAGCTACTGCTGAGCCCCTGCTACCATCACCACTCATAGCTCTTCCTACAGGATTGCGCTCATCTGGTATACTTTTGCTGGTAGAGAATTTGGTATCTCCGTTAATGCTGTTATTGTCATATTCTATTTCCGAACAAGTAAAACTATCATTGCCACTTTCATCGGTGGATGTAGAACTATGAGCATCTACATCTGTGCTGTGCAAACCTCCACTTAGAGATAAATGGTGAGCACCTACTGGTCCTCTAGGGGCCTCACTGCTAGATGAAACTGCATCGAGAGTAGAGACTAGACTTGAAGTTCTAGGCCTAGCATTTAAACGTTCAATTTCTTCGGCTGTCAGTCCCATAGGAGCTTGGGAGGCTGCTTGAGCCGATACTACTGGTTTTTGTCGACTGGCACTTGAGCTTTGACCTGATAGTTGTGACATTACTGGACTGTTCAGGCTTCTTTCACTGTTGCTATGCAAAGCATCTTTTCCTACACCTCCTGAACTAGAGGTAGTAGCCAAAAGGGCGCTTTGTAAAGGCTTACCCGAAATATCGTGCAACGTTAATATTCTAGGCTGTTGCGAACTTAGTTCTGAGCTGGGTGACAGTCTGGCCAGAGGGGTACTTTGATGTTGTCTGGGCGTACTAGAAGGTGGAGGTGGCTGGTTTGCTTGCGGTGGTACCCCACGTGGCACAAATGGTCCTCCCACACCATGCCTGGGCGAATGACGATGTTGTTGTTGTGCTGCCGACGATTGGTGTTTGTGATGTGTATAAGAGGCTACTGGTGCTGGTGTAGCTTTATATTTACGCACTCCTCCAGCCTCACGATAACCTTTATAATGATACACAATATCTATATCCGAGGGAGCTATTGAACTGGCATTTTCTAAGTCGTAATGTTCTGGGTACTCAGAACCCATATCTACAGAGCTAACATGATCATGAGGATGATGTGATTGACTAGGTGGGGGTATGGGAGGATGGTGTTCATCGCGTAGTGGGGGACTTTTACTTACTACCTCTCTTTCAATTATGTCCGGTCGTTGAGGTCTCTGTTGTTGATGTTCTCCAGGATTTATTTCACGTTCTTTGAATTTTTTTGAAATCAGTTCGGGACCTACCATATGGTGACCCGGCACGCTTCTTATTAAATCACCATTATCATTGTGATAACCCACTTGAGCGTCATTGCCATGCATTCCTCTTGATAAAACATGATCTGCCTGATTTTGTGATACTCCAGCACCACCTAGCATGGTAGAAGGAGGATTATGTTTAATTTTAAAGCCAGGGACACCACAACTTAAACTGCCGATTTTTTCTTGCTTACCACGGAAACGATAGATGACATATGAGCCTAATATAGCAACAACCAGTATAACAAAGAATACTATTACAAGTGTTACTCCTATACTAATAGGATCTGCAACTTGAGCCGCACCAATGCCCATGACATCATCACAACCTTGAGTGATTTTGCCACGTGCCAAAACTTCACTGAAAATACTGCCAGAGCCATTGAACGGCTGTATTTCATTGTTAATAGTAAAATTAGCAAAACATCCTTCATAGTTTGTGGTATTATGTTCTGGCAGTAAATTTTCCCTTCTTACACCGCCGACAGACAACACCGTCAAATAGGGATCCAAATAGTCATGCACACCAGCAAAATCTAACTCCTCTCCAGCACGAGCATTATCGATTATAATGCATAGAATCCGATTTGCCGTATGTAAGGTAATGTTATGCCATTTGCCATCATTTAGCTTGGCAGGATTGCTTATAGTCATATTGACTACACTATCTTGATAAGAGTAATAAAGCATTTTACCATTTTGCAACTCTAACGAAGTGTAATGATTGTTGCTGGCTGAAAATAGTAGTAAGCCATTTGCTTTATATGTGCGAAACATTAAGCTTAAAGTTTTAGGCAGTTCATTGGTTTGTGCCAATGCCGTTAAATTATCATGATCTATAGTGAATCTGCGTTGTCTTGAAATATCATACGTCCAAATGCTATTACCGGCATAAAGATTGTCTAGTAATTGCATACGTCTATGTTTTTCTGTGATTTTAAATTCAATAAATGCACCATCAGTTAAACTAATTGGTTCCAAAGAGTTTTGACAATTAGGCGAAAGTAGATGACCTCCACATTGACACATAGCCGTATCCCAGCGATCTATGCAACTTCCGAAAGAGCCACATAGATTTGTTGTTATATCGGTACTTATCGATTGTGTACAAGGCCCACCATTTAGATTACGGTTACAGGTTAACGAAATAGATCTCTGCTTTAGAGGTTGACTAAGATTAAGCGCACGACCATTAACAGAAACACTATGAATGCAGCCCACTAGATCATCAGTATGTAATTGACCAGGACGCTCTAAAATAGGATCTGCAGAGATTAGGCCACCAACAAGTAATGGTTGTTTGTTGAAATTAAGAGTTCTGAAAAAATTTTTAATAATAAATTAGTATAAAATATTTAATATTACAAGTTCTTACCCTATAGGACCCACGTCATCTGCATAGCATGTTGAATCTCCAGGTCTGCACTCCTCGCAAACATCACCATTCTCTACGCATTTTGCAACACTAAGAGACATAACACGGCCATTACGAGTTGCGGTAATTTTATGCCAATTACCATCGGCCAAATTTAACTGACTACTACCACCAACTACGACAGTTGTTATTGCAGTTCGTGATCCACCAAATGAGAAGAAAGCTTTGCCCCTCACAACCTCGATTGCTACAAAATCAGATCTTCCCCCAGATTGTATACCATAATTGTACAATAGTAAGGCATCCGGCTTAGTAGTAGCAAATACTAAAGAAATATCATTTGTGGCTGCGTCCAAGGGTGGGAAGGACATGTAAGACAAATCTCCAAAGCCAAAAGTAGTCTTCTCGCAATGTCTGCCATAACGACTTTCGGAGCAAGTACATTTGTAACCAGGCTTAAGAGCCACACAAACACCTCCATGAAGACAAGGATTGGGTCTGCAGGAGTCAGCCACATGTTCGCACTGATTACCTCGATAGCCTGGTCGACAAAGGCAAAAGAATGAAGAGCCATCTGGACTAGAACGGCAAGAACCACCATTGTTGCAAAGGTTGCCTGAACACACATCACCTCTTTCCTGTTGGCAGTACTTTCCTTCACGATTGGCTGAGCATATGCATTGAAAATCGAAACCGAGGCGTCGACATTGTGAATTACCATGACATGGGTTTGGTGCACAGGGATCTTGTCTTTTGTCACATTGCTGACCCATAAAGCCATCGGGACATTTGCATACAAAATCATGTTTCACCAAGGGACCACTAAATATTAAGGACTCACTGTCAACGATATTCAAAGCTTGTGAATCATGTAATGTCCTCTCAGAGGTACATAGTCCACCGTTATCACATGCATGAGTATATGAACAGGGATCATAACCAATAATCACATTGGAAGCGGTATTTAATAATTTCGTAACAGCATCACGTTTTTTGTTAAATCGATCGACTACAAAATGAGGCAAACGGTAACCTTGATTGGCCATTTTTGTTGCAATCATAACCTCTAAGTCTGTAGAATTGAAGGTAGTATTGCGTACACTATAAACCAATAAGTCATCTGAGGGATCCAAAGCCGATCTCATAAGCTCCACAAAGTTTCGGTAGTAAGAAGTCAAAAAATTTTCAGCCGTCATATTGCGTACCAACACTGTTACTGAATTCGCTATAGTGCTGTTGTCGAAATTTTGAAAACCCACTGTTACCGTTGAAACTACATCACCATGTTTTCCATCATTGCCCGATATTGAATAAGAGTAACCATTGCTAACTGAAGTTTGGTAGGTAGTGTGTAAGTCACAAGCATTGGGTATAATCAATAATCCTATAGGACTTGATTGTGAACTTGGTATTATACGGCATCGATAATTTCCAGTTACATCGGCATCATTAGGATGAACATCTGCAATTTTTCCTATGGGCATATTGTCATTGAACACGTTTAGTAGAACGTGTACTGTGCGCGAAGAAGAAGGGCTATCATTTTGATCTAACACTCTTATGATTAATTTGTGTTGAGCCTTTTGCTTGGGTTGACCATTATCTTCCACATCTATAATCGCTTCTAATGTAGGAGTTTGCTCACGATCAAAACTACGTGTTGACTTCACAACACCAGAATGTTTGTCTATGGTAATAAAATCTTTATTTTTACCTCCTACTAAATAGTACATGAATGGACCACCATTTGGAGGTAAGTCTGGGTCAATAGCTGAAAGCGTCATTATAAAGGTGCCAGCAGGCTCATTTTCAGAGACATAGCCAATCAAACCATCGCTGGGGAATGTGGGACCGTTATCGTTAATATCTTGTAATTCAACTTTCACTATGGTGGTGCCTGTCTGAGGAGGCAAACCAGTATCTATGGCACCAATTACCAAATTGTATTCTGGTACTTGCTCTCGATCAAGTTTTTTTGAAGTAGCAATTTCTCCAGTTTGAGGATCAACTTTAAAAGTTTGATTGATATTTCCGTTTATAATGGAAAAGCTGAATTGATTATTTTGTGGTCTGACATCTTTGTCCACGGCTTTTACATTTATTACTTTACTACCTGCAGCAGCAGCTTCAGAAATTTTGGCAGTATATAGAGATTTAAGAAACTCTGGAGGATCATTGCCGTCTTGTATAGAAACAATAACCTGAGCTTCATCGGTATCATTTCCACGTATACTACCATAGTTTTTCGCCATTACTGTTAGAACAGCACGACTTTGAGTTTCGCGATCCAAGTGGCGAGAAACATAAATGAAACCAGTTGAGGGATTTATAGAAAATCCTTTGTCATTACTAGAACCCACCAGCAGATAGTACACCTTACCATTCTCTCCTGCATCTTTGTCTGTAGCTTGTATTAAACCAACTGGTGTTCCCACCTCCGCTGATTCGGAAACATCAAAGTGAAAAACTGGTTGAACAAATTGTGGATAAAATTCATTAACTCCTCTAATGTGCACAATTATTTTGCACATGCTGTGCATTTGGGAATCGGGATTAGCGGCCATTATTTTTAGATTATAACTGTTTCTCTCCTCATAGTCAAAACTAACCGATGATTTTATTACGCCTGTGTTAGCATTAATGGCAAAGAAATTTTTGCCTGAACCTGAAGTGATTGAATATCTTATGATTGCATTTTTGGGAGAGTCCTTATCCTTAGCTTGAGCTTTAAAGACATAACTATGGGCAGGTTTATTTTCTGATATAAAAGCATGATATGCGGACTGATTGAATAGAGGTGGATTGTCATTAATATCTGTAAGAATTACAGTTAGTTGGGCCACTGCAGTTTTAGGCTTAAATCCGAAATCCTGTACCGAAATATTCAAATGATACTCTTGTATGAAATCGTAATCCAGTGGTTGCAATATTATTATTGCTCCAGTTTCAGCATCTACCTTAAACGCCGATCTCTCATTTCCACCGGCTATGGCATAACGTAGCATACCATTAGGACCCTCATCTCTATCCGAAGCGGAGACTGTCAAAATTGTTGAGCCAATGGGCTCATTTTCTGGCACTATCACTTGATAGCTTAAGGCGGTAAATTCTGGTGAATAGCGGTTTTCTCCGGTGACAATAATATGAACACGAGTTTCGTCACTTTTGGCTGGTACACCATGGTCAGCCGCTTTGACGTTTAAGTAAAACAAAGTATTTGGTGCTACTTCTAGAGCCTTGGACAAAGATATCCAACCATCTTGATGGTTAATGCTAAAGAATTCCGTGCCATTACCTTTGCCAACAGAATATTCAATTTCTGCATTAACTCCTGTATCTAGAGAATCGTGGGCCTGAACTCTTACTACTCTTTGGCCAACACGAGCATGTTCGGGTACAGGCGACAAATACAATGACTTTTCAAATTTAGGTGCATGATTGTTGGCATCAACTATATTTATGTTAATCATACACTCTGAAAATAAAGGAGGTTTTCCATTATCTGTAGCTATAACCGTAAGCGTATAGACATTCTCCGGCGATGCTTCATATTGAGAATGTTTGTATTTAATGGATCTCTTGCTAAATATTTCGCCGTTACTAGGATCTATAGTGAATAAGTCAGATGGATGTTGCAAGGAGTACGAAACAACTGAGTTGGGACCATGTTTATCTCTATCGTTTGCCACTACCTGACCGACAAATGCTACGGCTCTTTGCAGTTCAGGGAAGTTGAAGCTATAAAAACCATGTTCAAACTCGGGAGCATTATCATTTTGATCTTGTATTGTTATGGTTATGGGAGTATCCGATCTCCAAGCACCATCTGAAGCTGTTATTTTTAAAATATATTCATCTTGTTCTTCACGATCAATATGGCCAGCAACAGAAATGTTGCCGCTAACAGAATCTAATTTAAATTTTTCTCCTGCATTTTCCGTTAAAGTATATAAAGCATTGGCATTAACACCTTCATCAAGATCCATGGAGGTTACTTGTATAACAAAACTGCCAATTTCTGCATTTTCAGTAACATTGACCGAAAACAAGCGGGTAAATTTTGGAGGGTTATCGTTTTTGTCTAGCAAGTTTAGAAGCACTGTTGCCGAGCCAGTTAATTGATGCATTCCCTGATCTACAGCCTCAACTATAAGTTCATAGTTGCTTATTTCTTCGCGATCTAAACGCATGGTGGTGTAAATCTCCCCCGAGTCAGAGTCAATTTCAAATGTTCCCTCAAAGCTATCCAACAAACGATAGGTGACTTCACCATTATCACCAGAGTCACGATCATGAGCCTTAACTTTAACAATAGTTTGTGGAGGTGATTCTTCTTCCATAACTTCAGCATTATAAATAAGCTTCTCCATAATAGGAGCATTATCATTGGAATCAGTAACATTAATAGTTAAGAGCATAACACTTCTTAGGGGCAGACGATCTGAGTCAAGGGCTTCTAACCAAATTTCATATTGTGAGGCCAGCTCATAGTCTAGGCCATCTTTACCTGTGGTAACTACGCCAGTGGATGAGTCGATTCTAATAGCTTCCCCTAAATTACCACCAGCAATAGAATATCTTATATTACCGGCAGATCCCTTTTTTGGTGAAGAAGCTGTAATTGTTGTTATCCTTTTACCCGGAGCTATATCTTCAGACAGCATAAACTGCGTATTTGCCATATAGTTGAAAGTGGGAAAAGCAGAGGATGGTTTCATAGATATCATAAGATCAGCTTGGGAAAACTTTGAGGGAAGACCTTGATCGTAAGCACGAATAACTAAGAAATATTGCCGATTTAAGTCCGAACCCAAATTTTGTTTGGTTTTGATAACTCCAGTTTTAGGGTTTATAGTAAAATAATCTACATCTTTGCCACTTATATTATACATAACTAAAGCATTGAGGTCTTCATCATTATCACGAGCCCAAGCACCAAACACAAATTCATTATGAGCAGTTTTATCAGGTATATTAATTTGATATTGATTGGCTTCAAATCGTGGCATATTATCGTTAACATCCTTAACACTGATTGTTAGATTTATTGCTGTTGCCCGAGGCTCTGTAGCAGAGCTATCTTGAGCCATCAGAGTAAGAAAATAATTCGCTGTTTCTTCTCTATCTAAAATAGCAGCTGTACTTATTTCACCCGTCTCCGAATTACAATGAAATCTTTCCATCTTTTCTCCCAACAGTGTAAAGCGTATTTTAGCATTTAGTGCGCAATCTTTATCAATGGCTATGGGCTTTATGACTTTCGTTCCAACTGGAAGGTTTTCTTGTACAGCTGCGTAATATGAATGGCGTTCAAACTCTGGACTATGATCATTTATATCTTGAACGATAACTTTAACAATACCGGTACCAGTTAAAGGAGGAGAACCTGAGAAGAAAAAGAAAGTCATATTTAAATAAATTATGTATCACTTCAAAATTAATTTTTATTTTTTAATTGTTTTAAATATAATTTTATTAAAAGACCAAGTTGTTCAATTAACAATGAGCCGTTTGTAAAAGATTTATTTTATATTCATAACCCTATTTTATTTCTTCTCTATATAGTTCTGTGATTCAAATTTTGCTGGTAATCTTTCAGTTTTAATACTTTAACATACAGGTTAACACCTATTATTAAAAATATATATTTTTTTATTGTTAAAAGCATATGTGTTACCGGTTTGGTTGCCAATTTGGTTACCGGAAATTTCTTTAATTTACTTTACCCGTTTACTGAGCTTATACTACCAACGAAATTAGATAAATATTTAATTTTATACAAAAATATTTTATATTTCTTTTGCATTATGTAATATTTTAAACCTGATCTTAATGCCTTAAGTATATCGCCTTATTTCAATATCACTCCCTTTAACTATTTTCTTTATATTTCTTGCAACATTCAAATACGAAAATAGAAGTAATAAAAAAAGGAGTTAACCCAAGAATTTGCATAGCAAATGGTAACCCCTAGCAATATAATTTCCATGGTTTTTGCCACAATCAGTTTAATAACCAACTGAACGCACATAAAAAACAAAAATAGAATAAAGTAATGGCACTAGATAGAAAAAATAACAAAAATTTCAAATTAATAACAAAATAGCAGCCTTAACAGATCAACTAACAAATGTTAAATTAAAAGGACGGACTTAAAAAGGAAAACAAATAAAAAAATATCAAATACAAACATAAGCATGTATGTACTTTAGCTTTGGTGGTCTATCGGTTGCCACGGCAATAAAGTAAAGCAATAATAACAAAAGCAACAACAATATCAGTACATAACTTAAAAAAAGGTGCAATGTTACAACAATTGCCAATTGTTGTTATGATTATCATGTAACAACAGTAGAAACAGTATTACCACCAGCTTTACTAACATATAAAGCAACATATGCAATATTATAACAGATATTTCCTTTCTTAATATTTCTATTATTTTGTTTATTTTATTTGTGTATTTTTTATATATATTTTTTTGCTTGTTTGAAAAATATAAAGCATATTTTTATTTAATTGCAAAACATGACAAAACTACATTAGAGAAAATATATCGTTTTTTTTTTATTATTATTTAGTTTCTATTGAAATTTTTTTTTTGCCTTTAATATAACGGAAAATATTTTTCTGTTACTTTTTAAGATGTTAAAGAAATGAGAAACACGTGCACTTAACCCTTTAATGAGCTTAATGGCCTTAGATGTCATCATTGTTTATATATTAAAACAAAACAATGCCCATCTGAAAGGCTTTCCAAGAGAACTTGTTTGCTTTAGATCTATAATATTGCATTTAACGTTCAGAAATAACCTTATTCGAAGTAGTTTGAAGTTAATATTAATATTAAAGAACTGAGTTATTTTTATAAACAAAAAAAATAAAAGTTAAAAATTCTATATAAAAAATAGATCAACAAATTTCTATTATCTAAACCAAAATTTTCTAGTTTTTACGAAACGATGAAACATTTCCTATCACACTGCACTGTTTTTGCACAGGCAAGGGCCCAATATTTGAAGTCTGACATAATACCAGACATGGTTCATTTAAGGGGTGTAATATGGGAAGTACTGAGAAAATTCGTCCGTTTAACCGAATTCCTGTAAGTAGTAAGGGTTTCTCGAACTTTTTCCTAATTTGCGCTTCTTTCTGCCTTTTTTTCTTTTTTCCATTTTCCCGTTGCAATACGCCCACAACAAGCTGAACCATTAAGTGGCTTAAGTGCATATCCTACGGGACATGAGACTTTTCAAGGTCTCCTTGTTTCAACCTGACTTTCTACCTAATTTTCTTAACGATTCTTAGACTTGTTAAATTCCAATTATTTTATGTACAAAATATTATTTTAAGAAAACATTTTAAGAAATTAGAATCTTTTTTTAAATGTTTTTTTTAGGAAATTTTAAGAAATTTTACAAAAACTTTTTAATCACCTTTTACTTTTTAAGGAGGTTAACATTATGTTTTTTCTCCAACAGATGCTATTTTTTATTTGTATATTGATTTTGGGGACACAAAGCGATACAATTTTTTACACGCATAGTTTTCTTTTGTTTGACCAAACCAGAAAACAAGGGAGTTAATTAGAAATATTGTTAAGGCAACTTCTTCATATGCAAAATATTTGCAATTTACATTAAAATCAAAAAAAAAAAA
>NDXZ01024199.1:0-31481 GCA_003055125.1 Paykullia maculata | reverse complement strand
TATTTATAAAATTAAACATCTAGTCTAATATTTAATTGAAAATAAAATAGAGTTAGATTAATTTGAAAAATTTTTGCTTGGTAGACAGTTTCTGGGATAAGCCCATATAATGTTTACCACAAACATTACAATGCGGCTGTTAAAAAATTATAGAACAGAGATTTAAATTCCTTTTAAAAGTAAAATTATATCTGAATTTTTCTATTTAAGAAAATACATTTTTTTTTTAAATAAACTTTCTTAAGTGAAGTAAATAAAACCATTTTTTAAATATAATTCACTTTTATAAGAATTAGATAGAAGAAGTCCACACTTTGAGGGAAGGAAAATAGTAGTTTGTTTCATAAATGTTGGGTGGAAAAAAAAAGTTTAAGGTGATGCATTTATCTTGTAAGGTACAAATTAAAAATACAAAATGAACAGAATGTGAAAAAGAAATAGACCAAATAGATCATCGCAATCAAACTCAAACTGATTGTAACCTGCAATAGGCCATTTCTACGTTCCCAATATAGCGTATAAGAAAATTTATACTTGTACATTATACAACACATTTTTTAATTTTTTGTTGTTATTTTTGTAAAGTATTTTAACCCCAATTTCCTTTTAATAAGTATTTGAAATTTGTTACATTTTGTTTCTTTTTCCTCTAATTTAGATGGCTTTTAAAGAGAAATTTTTTTTGTAGGGAATTTGTTTTTATTGTTGCTTTTGTTTTTCTTTTTCTTTTTGTATTTAATGTAATTAATGAGTCAACTGCTACTTATCTTAATTGACTTGTGATTATAAGAAATTTCTTTACGGGGCTTTTGAACCTAAAACATATTCAATTAATTAGATGTTTTTATTTTGGTTGCGGGAAAAATGCAAAACAACTTGTCTTTAATGAATAAACGAAAAAGTTAATTAGTTGGTCAAGACAAAAAAAGTAAAGCCTTTTTATTTTCGTTTCTTTTTTTTTGATATTTAACATCTGACCTATACAAACAAGAAAAGAAACAAAATTGGAAAAAAAATTATTTTTTAAACAAAAAAATGGAAATTTTTATAACGATTTATAAACTCAAAATTGTTGCGTCTCTTTGGTGGCATCATCATAGGGTTAATTGACTTTAATAAGGCACCAAAAGCAAGCATTAAATACTTTATCAGGTTCTTCAGCTTTTTTTATTTTGAGTTTCGTTTAAGCTTAAAACTGGCATCCATTTTGCACTAGCATCACTTTTAAAGAGCCCAAAATTAAGAACAAAAATTTCAAACGTTGTCAACATTGGAAGTAACAATCGTTACGTGCTCTTGTTTCTGTTTGACGATACTAAAGCAGAATTTAAAAACTAAGATAAAAGTTTGTCACTACTTTTACTTAAACGATTTTTATCCAACTTTTTACACATTTGAGTTTCAATGACAGTACAATATAATCATTAAATAAGTGGATAGCGCCATGCCCTTACAAAACAAATATGCGTTTGATTTTAGTTTGCACACAAATTTGGCTTCCTTGGCATTCTTATCGCCATCGTAAAAGGCCCTGACTGACTATCAGACTTAGTCGTTCAATATGTCTAAAATTGTATGTGTGTTCAGAAAGTGTGATAGTGTGGACAAAAAGTGCATATGTGTGAAAGATTTTTTGACAAGAGTGTCCGACTTGATAATCTTTTGGAAATTTTTATAAAATAATAGTTTCTGTGCGATCAGAGTTGCTTTTTGTAAAGCAGCTGTACAAAAAAATTACAAGTCATTTATTTATATTGCATAGAAACATTAAAATAAATTTGTGACCGAGAACATTTGTAAAGATTAGTTTTTTGTATGACAGTGTGGCACATATTTTGTTGTGATTTTCTCATGTAGGACAGAACTCTATACGATTTTTATTTGACATAATCGCGGTGGTGCCAGATGGTCGACGGTGCTGGATTTTAGCTTCGGCTAGGGCTCGCCGTTTGGGGTTGGTTCTTGCCAACCAATTTGGACATAAAAACGCACAACAATTAAATCATGCCAACAAAAAAAATTGCTCTAACAAAAATATACTTTAAGATCCAATACAAGTCCCGTGCCTTTTTGACTAATGGAATGCCAAGGAATATGCTTTCCCACTAAAGAGTAAAGTTGTTTGTTCGTTAGTTCACGTAAGAATACAATTTCAAAACAAACAAGTAAGAGCGCTATATTTGGCTGTGCCAAATCTTATATACCCTTCACCATGTGTGGCCAAGTGGTATTATTTTTTTTTTCAAATATATTTGTAGTTAATTTCAAAGCTGCAAAACAATAATATTTTTGTTTAAAAAAATATATAAAAAAAATTGTTGGTGTAAAAAAACCAGGCAGTCGTCTTTTTTGCTTATATCTCAGCAGTTTTCAGTACCAATTTTTTCGAAAGCATTTCCAAAAGTTTGATACCACATACGACCCTGGGTGACCTATGGGAGATACAAAAACTTGATTTCAACAGACACACGGACAGATGGATATACGGAGAGACGGACATGGCTGAATTGACTTCTCTATCTATAATGATCCAGAATATATATACTTTATAGGGTCGCAAATGAATTTTGTAGAAATTACAAACGTAATTGCAAACATATATATACCCTTACCACTTGAAGGGTATTTAAATTGGACAGTACCACGCCCATTGTAAATTTTTTTATTTTTATTCATAATAAGATAAGCCTGGGATACGTTAAACTTTATTTTCATAACACCTCTTGTATTACAATGTAAGGCAACTAAGGTTTATTTACAAGAAAATTAATGATTTTGTAACAATTTATTTCCGTTTTTAATTTTATTTACAGCTAAACTTCCTAACGCTATGAAACAAACTCTTCATAATTAAAATTATTTTCGAACATTCACTTTGATTTAGGATTTAACAAAATTTTACATTTCTTTTTAATATTAAAAAAAATTTACTTCAAAGAGTCTTTATAGACGTTTAATATCATTTGTTGAATTACAAGTAAACACTAAGGAAAAATGTGCTCTAATTTAAAAAGGAATTTCTGTTATTTTTAAATACGTTCAAATTAAATTGCAAAATAATAAGCTTCTTATTATATATCCTCTTATTTACTCATACTAACATAGATTTATAAATTACATTTTTATATGACAATTAGTTGTAGTTTGAAATAGAGACATTTTATTTCGTTTTAATTCTTAAAATGTGCTACAATATTGTTTTTCCGTTTGCCTGCCTGTCCAACTGTCTATTCGAACCTGTTGTCTTTTTTATGACTTCAACGCATGAAACTACTTTGCTACAAAACCATTAGAGGATTACAGTTTACAAAACGTAAAATAAAAAAAAAATTAATTTATTTACACTCCCACTGCAGGATTATCAAAGAATACGTTTTATTGTTAGAAAAAAAAAACGAATGCGATAATTTTTAATTAAAAATAGCTTAACGCACATAAATTTGTCAACTTATTTTTTAAATTTTATTGTGCTTTTTAATCTGTGTAAAGTAGAATAACGTATGAAATAATCGTTAACAACGTAGATTATTTGGAAATTTGGCAGAGGGATTAAAAAGCTATTAGCAACCACTAAAACCAACTCAGTCAAATACAAATTGAAAGAAGTTTTTTTTTTGCAAAAATTGTTGATAAATATTTTTTAAAAGAAAATGTATTTACATACATATACATATATGTATATATATTTATTACATTAAATTGAAATGTAATTTTTTTTATTTCAAATTTTTCCTTGGATTCCCAAAACCATAGCACCCAGCCTACCTATATTTAAGCTTATGGGATATTAAACATTTTAATTTGTTAAAGATTAATTAAAAAGTCCATATTCGCCTTAATTGAAAACAAACAACAACAAACTGCAAATTAAATACAATAACCAAAACTTACAATTTACAAATTTCGCTTTGATCAACAAAAAAAATGCTCAACCGTGTAACCAACTAATTGCCAGAAATGTAACAAACATACATATCTGCCGCACAAGTTTGTGTGTGTGTGTTTTAAAAAATAAAATTTCACACATTAATTTGTAGAATTTTATTGCAACGTTTAGCACATGTTGTTCTTAAATTATATTTTGTTTTTCAGTTTTTTTTTTCATTAACAAATTAAAAAGAAGAATTTTTATGGTCAAGAAAACAGATTAAATTGGAAAACAAATAATTAAAATAAGTTTGTTAAAATAATGTGATCTTATGATCTACGCAAATAGAAAGACATCAATTTGTTGCGAAATTAATGTTTTATTTAGAATTTATGGCAAATAAATGAATGTTTTAATTGTTTTTTTTTTAATTGTGTTAAACCAGATATATAAAGACAACTCTTTTCAAAGTATTAAAATTTATTATTTTTTTGCCTCTTTTTAATCTCAAAATCAATAATGTTGTATCAATTATCAAACAAACCCTATTCATTTTGCAGAGGGCAAATTACGGCATTCGATATCGATAGAAATTTTGTTTGATAGTGCGAGTTTTTTCGGCATTTGGTATAGAAATTCTAATTAGAATTTTTTATTTTCGATCGATATCGAATGTCATAAATTGCCCCTAAATATTAATATTTAGCATGATAAGAGTATTTATAAAAATTTTTAAACAAATTAAACATTAATGTTCACTTGCAAACTTCGATTAAACAACGATGCTATATAATTACAGTGACCATATTTTTTTAATCAAAATACAGAACAAGGGAAAATGAACTATTGTTTTAATTTTTTCATGTAGAAACAAACAAATACTGATTCATTAAAATACATTAATTTCTTTTAAAAACAAAAATATGTTGAAAAAAATACAAAAAAAAGAGATGAACAAAAACGTCAAAAAGCAATATCAGAGTAAAATTATAGACATACAAAATTCACACATATTTACATATAATCCAAAAAAAACACAACTGACTTTTATATTTTCAGATGAATAAATTTTAATTTTCTTTTAAATATTTTCAAACTTTATACATTTAAAATTATAGTTTAATTTTGCAACTTAAATGGCCCAAATGTTTTTCAAAACAGAAAATATCCTTCGATAAATATGTATAAATATTGCTATCTAACGCTTTTGGGAGAATCATTATTCTAGTTCCTTTCTTTAATTTTTCTAGATATGTGCAATTTATGTATTAGTTATATATAAAAGATCATCAAATTATTTAGTATCAACATGTTCAAATAATTTTTGTACATAATAATAATTAAACTAGATTTAACATCTTTCTTTGTGGGAACTTCACGCAAAAGAACCTTTTTAAGTACTTCAACTTGATCATAGGCGACATCCCAAGGTAGGTTTAAAAAAGGAAATAGCGTCGCTACAACAAATTTAACAAAACAAAAACCACATTTGATTTATTGTTGCAAAAATACTTTAACAATGTCAAAATTATTGCTGCCAACTGTTTTGATAAACAAAATAAAACAATAACTATTTTTCTTCTTGAATAACCCACAGATATGTTTATAAAATTTATGTGTAGGACATGCCTTCCAGGTCATTTAAAAAAAATATGGACTAATTGGCCTTGAATCCGCAGAGATATGGGCGGAAAAACTATATGACTCTAACTATCTTTTGGGCATCCTTATAAATACATATGTGTAAACTTACATATGTAAAACTGTATTACTTTACGATATGTTATGTTATGTTAACATGTTCAACAAAATACTATTTTGATTTATAAAAATATAGAAAAAATAATGAACTCGAATTTAAATACAGAAAATTTTAAGTATTTTTACATATGAATAATTTATACAGAATCGAGCTCGCAAATACATTACTGTTCTGTATAATACAGAACGGATGGTCATCGTAGGTATATATATATGTAGTACTCTGCCAACATTTCCTTTCCCCCTACAAAGCAAAATAGTTATACAAATATAAAACGATAAGAATTTCAACTAAATTTTAGATCTTCATGTAACTCTCAGAGGCTTTAAAAGAAGTGCTTTTTGTATAAAAATTTAAATGCCTTAAAGTGGGACCTTGTTAGACTAAATATATGTCTAACATGGATCCGAGTGTAAGCTCTACTTTAATGTTACTCCCATGCAAATGTGCTTTAATCGAAACAACATATTTCTAGGTAAGAATCCAACTAATCTCTTAAAGTCACCCAGCGAAAGTTGATGCTGCCTCGGAAGCAGCTTTGTAAGGCAGAGTGCAGTTGTGCACCGCTTCCTTTTCTACAAAAGAATACATGATTTTTGTATAAGATTCCTCGCATAGAGGCTCGGCTTTGAAGATCTTGAATGATCCTTTTGAAGAAACTGCTGAATATATTTTCTTTGCACATTACTTTTGCAAACTAATAGTTTTAAAAGACAATAAAGGAAGCACTCGGCATACATTATTCATTTTACTGCTTTCAAATTTAGATTTTTTTTTTGCTGGGCAGTGATGGAAATAAAAATTGTTGCACTCATTTGCTTCCTCGGAAGCACACCTTCTTATGAAAGATAATATGTTTTTTTTATGAAAAACCAAAAAGATCTTCAATGAGCTTTATTAAGAAACTGCCGAATATATTCATTTTGTCCACTAATTTCATAAGATTACAGTTTTTAGAGGCAATAGAGGAAGCAGTCGGCATACACTAATCATATTTATTGCTTGCAAATTAAGATATTTTTTTACCAGCAAAAATGTATATTCATCTTTTTCCTTGTAACTTTTAATCATAATTAAACAACTTAGATATCGTTATAAGCATCTTGTTCGCTTGATCTACTACGTGCCGTTCAAAAGATTTAATATGGCACCCTCTATAGAACATACAGGCATGAACTATAAAACAAAGAAATTAAAATAATGATGTAATAATAATGACAAACTTATATAGACCCTTGTCACCTGTGGAAGGGTATACAAAAATAAATTTTTGTTTTCTTATATCTCGTTAATTTTTTTTTAATTTCCAAAAGTCATGTCTTACACACAACTATAATCATTTTTGTATAAAAAAATTGGTTGTCGTCTCTTTTGGCTTATGTCTTGGTGAGTTATTAAGCGATTTTACTGGTTTTCAATAGGAAGAAGGTCGAGGATATTTCTTATAGTTTGATGTCAGTACCGGGTTTTTATCACATTAGGGAGCTGAGAAAAGTTAATTTCAACTACAGAATATATACGTTATGGGGCCGCAAATTAATATTGTAAAAAGTACAAATGGAATGACAAACTTATGTATGTATACACCCTTGTCACGATATACAATGTATTTTGCTTTCTTAAAATAAAAGATAATGAACGTATTTAAAGAAAATTTACGTTTTTTTTTATTAAGAAAAATTTTGCTGCTATAACTAATTTAGCTGTCGCACTTAGTTTTGTATTTTATGAGAAAAGTCAGAATATTTAAACACATTTACATATATTACACATTTCATTCAATATTGCATTAATGCAAAACTATAATTTTCATTGAAATTGCTTTAAAAGTTTTAAAATTTTTTTTACATTTAAGAAAAACTTCTAATTAAATATTGAATATACTTAAAAAATTAATATGCATACTTTAAGAAGATTTATATATCTGTAGTTGACTTTAAAGTAATTTTTTGTTGCTGAAAATTAAAAAGAATTAAACCTAAAAAAAATTTAAAAGCACCTAGTTACCCATATACAAATTTTTAGTTCTCAAAATAAAAAAGAATTTATGCAACAATTATTACCGATTTACATAGATTTGAAGAAATTCATACTTACATATGTAAGTCCATAAATTATGTATAAAATTTTTTTTATTACATCTTTATGTTAGTAAGATTTATTTACCATATTATGGAATAATATATTGTCTAATTTTTTGTACCATAAATTTTCTTTATGCAATCTTTAAATAATAAAAAATAGATCAAAATAAATAAATCAATTATTTTGTTCCTTATTCACGCAAATAATATCGTCATTAGCACAAAATCTGTTTATAAATACCCAACATCTGGTCACTGATAACACATTGATATAAACATTTTATATGTTTAGCAGATTTCCGGTGGATAAATTCCAACCGGGTCTTCTTCATATTTCAGCCAAAACATTTAGCACAAAGACAACAACCATACACAATTACAAATACATACATGTACTATTAACAACACAATCAATATGTCGTCGTAGACAACTAAATAAACATGAAAGAAATTGAAAAACAAAATATAATAGAAAATAAACTTTATGTTGTTTTGCCACGTGTTTATTTACATAAAATTGTTTTTGTTGTAATGTCCAGCGAGATGACATTAAAATAGAAAATCAAAAACCAAACAATAATAATAACATCTACAGCGATTACGATCATCAAGGCAACAATCTATGAGATGAGTTGCCATATATTACAGAAGATTTATTATATACAACTTATTTAAAGATGTTGAATTTTTTTAATATGTATTTTTTACCAACAGAAACTTAATTGTACAATAAAAAAATAAAAAAAAACATAGAAAAACATTAAAAACATGTAAATAACATATGAGCGGGAGGGCTGCTTTAAAAAAAAAAGAAACCAAAGAAAAAATTACATAATATGTATGTAGAAAGGATAAGAATATCGATGCCTATTTTGGTATATTTTAAAACTAAAACAGTTGCTGACTTCTGGGCAAATTTATTTAATCTCAGAATGTTCAAAAAAAGCGATCAATTAAATTAATTCATAACCAACCAAAAATGTAAGTAAATTATTAACTTAAAAGTATTTATGTTAACAATGTGTGAAACCAAATAAGATTCATTAAAAGCCACTGTAAACCCTTTTAATAATTGGCATCAAAAAAAAAATCTGCTACAAGCAAAATTACTAGAAAAAACGGCTGCCTACATAACTCGGCGACAGCCGTATTACAATTAATCTAAGCCCCCACATTAACCTCACTATTCAGAACATTGAATATTTACCTCTACAATATTTTGTAAGGATTCTGCAATGCATATTTGTACTTGCTAGTTACTGCTAAGATCCTTTGTCTAGAAGACATCAAGCCTTCATATATAAAGCTAAAAAACTTTTTTTTAAATTCTGCTGACTTATTGCATATGGGCATTTCCATGTCATTGTACGTGACATTTGTACGCCTCCAGAGTGTGCTTCAGATTTTGCAAAAATAGCGGTAACTGACAAATAATTTCGTCAATATGTTACATTTAGAAGGTTATATAATCGAAAAAAAATATGGAACCTTGTCGTCTAAAATATTGTGCGAAATAAGGGCAAATCTGCGGATTGTGGAAGTTTTTTTTAATTTTTTTTTTTAATTCTTACACTAAGCCAAATATTTTTCCTTTATAATTCGTTATTTTAAATAACAAAAATTGTCGGATGATTTTTCAATGAAAAAAATTTAATATCGTACTTGACATACCGTACATGACAGATTTTTCTCTTATAGTATTCTTAAGTAAAAAAAATATAAGTATTTTGTAATTATGTGCATAAAAAAATTCAAAAAGCAAAAAAAAATGTATTCAATGATAATAGAAATAAACAAAATAAGAATTTAAACCCATTTCTTACTACATACTACATATGTATTTGGACGCTTAGTTTTCGCTGCCTCTAAATACTTATTAAACTTTAATATTTTGTCTTAATGAATACGCAGTTCGAAAAAATTTATACACTGACTGATCGTGATATGAAAACGGATGAAATTTTTTATTTTTGAAATGGGCTAGACATTTTGCCATTTTTTGTTGAGATAAAAAGAAAACTTTTTAATCTTTTTGGCAGCAACATACAACAAATTAACTCCTTCCTCATACTTATGAGCACATTCATAAAATGAGAAAGCATCTCGCAACATTAATTTATTTACTTTCACAATTTTCCAGCACTTTCTTTCACCAGTAGCGCGTATACCATCAACAGCACATTTACCAAGGGATACAATTATCAGGTGAACTCTAAAGCATTTAATTGCAATTCAACGTTCGTACATTATTGTGTTCTATACCGCAAAATGGCAAAAATTAAAATAAGACCGATTTTTGGGCAAGCTTTCTGAGATCTGTCGATCTGCGTAATCAGTTTTTTTTATCATATATAGTTTTCAAAATATGAGACATAGACTTTGTACTACACTACACTTTATTTAACAGCTTTGTAAGCTATTGTGTTCAATATGTATAAAATCAAATAAAAAATAGTAAAAAAAACAAAAAAGAAAGTTTTACTTTGGTAGAAAGATCGCAAACATTTTTTTCAGATCAGTTTTTTGTAATTGACAATTAAACTTTTAACATTGATTTCCCAAAAAAACATTTTTTTTCATATAGAACACAATAATTTACGAACGACGAATTGTAGTACTTACAATATCGTACATGACGAACTTTAAAAGATTATAAAATATGTATTACATCAAATTTAAAAGGAAATCTGATCAATATTTGCTTGCAACCAATACCTTGCTTTAAACTTGCGACCGGTCAAATTCAAATGACGTAGACAAATACATTATGTTTTTGCACCACATACTTGACATCAAAATAGCATCTAAAGCAAACCATAAAAAATACCACTAATCTAACTCTATATTTTCTCTTTCCTCATGGATCTTGTTTATTGTTGTTGTAACATTAATTTTATAGTATAACTAGCCAAGCCCGGCGCGCGTTGCTACGCCCATTAATGAATAAAAATGCATTCTGAATTTAACTTAAATAAATGATAACTTTTTTTTATGGACGTGGCCCACTTTTCTAATTACCTAACTGTATAATTCTAAGAGTTCAATATGTGTGCAAAGTTTCAGAAAAATCGGTCAAGTGCAAGTAGCTGAAAAATTTATATTTATTTTGTATGGGCGTATTTCATTTTTATGTATATGTAGATGGGCGTAGCCTGGCCCCCTTTTTTTAAATTACCATCCATAAACACTCCATGGAATGTGTACAACAACTTGCCAAAGTTTGAGTCCGATCGGATTAACGGTTTCGGAGTCTATAGCTAACACACAGACAGACAGAGTTTCCCTTTTATATATATGTGACCCGGCCTATGAAAAGGTGGCTTATGACTCAAAAAAAAATTTTCCACTTTTTTTTTTTTGGTTTCGATAGTTTTTGAGACGCTCTTTCACGTGGTGAAAACTAGAAAGTCCTAACTTGCTTAGAAGTGTACTAAAAATGTAGAGAAAGAAGAGCACAAATGAAAGAAAAACAGAATTGTTTATCTTTAACAGCTGTTTCTCGCAATTTCTTTTTTGAGTCATAAGCCACCTTTTCATAGGCCGGGTCACATATAGATTGCAAAGACACAAATACCTGAATTAAGTCGCTAGTTAAAAGAAAATAGTTAATTGCTAATTTCCTAAAATTAATCAAAGAAATGATAAGTTTGAACTGTTATTTTTGCTTTGTAAAAATTGTAATAAGCTATAAATCTAAAATTCTCTAAAATTTGAATGTTTTTTTCCTATTTGGCGTATTTTAAAAAAAGTTATTGCGATGGTTATTTTATTTTTTCAGTCGTGGTTGACATATTCATGGAAATTCCCATATATCAAAATCGAAATAAATATTTAATATGTGTTAGTATAGCGTATAATATAGTCGGTCCTAGCAGACTATAGGTTTTTTAGCTGTCTTTTTTTCAAATTAGGTTTTTTCTAAACTACTTATGTCTATTAGGAAACACCTAATAATCTATTTATCACTCACTTAACCTTTCTAAATAGCTTAATTCCTGTGTATTAAGTATATCAAATAGTAAAACAAAATATCCTGCAGGGCGGATACTGATCAACAGAAAATTAGACATGACTTTGTTTGCATTCCAACCGCTGCAAACAAAACATAAATATTTTATCCCTTTTAGTTTTACTTGATTTTTACATTTGTCAAAGTGTCTTCAACGGCCTCGAACAATACTGAAACAAAAATGCCTTTAATGAAAGAACAAATGGCCAAATAACAAAATTCTTTAAATACAACGTTAACATACTAACAAATAACGTGGCACTAAACAAATATTTAAAAAGCCTTTATTACTTCTATTTTTTTCCTCGTTGTGTTCTTTTTTCTATGCTCTTTTGAAAGGAAATAAAACAATATTATGCAGGCACTAATTGACTTTGTGTTTTTTTTAACTTAACATGAAATATAAGCTCTCATATTATGTATTATATATATAAAAAGTCATATTATATTTTAGCCATTAATCTTTCCATTTAAGGGATAATAATGTTTAACGTCTAAATTATAATTTTTAAATTTTTCTTTTGGTTTACTCTATTGATAAATTTAGCTCTTTAGAAACTTGCCAAATATCTGCTGTATCTAGTTTAATTGCCACTATCAATAACTGAAAACTTTTCACTTGATGTCCTTTTCTGTCCCTGTTTAACCGAAAAAAAACTAACAAATCCACATTTATGGCCAGCATAATGATAACAATAATAAAATTTTTAATTTAGTATTTTACAATTTATCTATAAAAAACATTACATTAACAAAACAGTGGTAATAAAAACATCATTGATTTTTGGGCAGAAACAAAACTCATGTCTGACCCAGCTGTTGCTGGCAGATGTGTTTTTTTTATTTGTAATAAAAAAGATTTAGGCTGGCAACAGATTGAAAGTTATTTAAATATAAGCAAAATACTATTGAGTTGAAAATAATTTTATTTTAACTTTATGAGAACTTATTTAAATTTTCAATTGAACTTATTGTTAAAAAAAATATTTATGTATGTATGTATATGATATATGTGCATACATATATATAAAGACTTTTTATTTCACTAAAAATAGTATACATACATAAGTTTTAAACTTGTTGTAAGCGCTCTATATTCGGATGTGTTAAATCTTAAATTCCCTTCACTACGTGTAGGTGTGTAGGTATGTAATAAGAAATGTATTTACGTTTGTATGAATGTATTTACATGTCCGAAAGTCTTAGAAAACTTGATTTTTCCATATACTTAGGTTTTTCATCTATGTCTTTGCGGATTTTGGTCCAATTGGTAATTTTTTTTTTTCAAATCTCCAAAAAAGCATGTCTTACAAGCAAATATAATTAATTTTTGTGTAGAAAATAAAAAAACTTGTTTTCTTTTTTAATTGTCGAATTTTGGTGGGTTTTTAATAGAGAGAATCTGAGGAATAATTCTGATCGTTTGGTATTATTAACATGGCTATAGGACATCAGGGAGCTGAGAACAAACAATAAAAGGACAGACAGACATGAATTTGACTCCCCTATACACAAGGATCAATAATATATATTCTTCATGGGGTCATAAATTAATATTGTGAAAATTACAAATGGAATGACAAACTTATCTCGTCATATAAATTCATAAAAGCCCTAAGTTACATTGAAAAAATTTTACAGGAGAAACAGAAAACTCTCTAACACGAAAAGTTAACCAAAATTTAAAAAAAATTTTTTATATCAAGTTTAGTTTAATATTTGAAGAAAAATATTAATTTTTTTTTATTATTTGCAGAGATATAAAACTTACGCCTTTGAGGCTTTGTTTTTTCTGAAACCGAAAAGGGAGGGCGTAAGTCAAAATAAAAAATTGTTTTGATAATCCTAAGAAAAAGTTTTTTTATTTTCTGCTTATTAGTTAAATAAAATATAGTTTTTTTTTTAATTTTTACTAATAAAACATAAAAAGTAATCAACAAATAAAAATTAACTTAAAGGAAATTCTGTTTGTTAAAAAAAATATTTAAACATATTACTTATTTTCATGTTATTAATTCATGACAATATTCTGGTATTAAAAAGCTGAGATCATTTAGATGTTCCCACTTTTTTTTACAGAAATTTTCAATCTCTAATTATAGTCATGGAAAGAGTTTGGTGTTATGATTATTTTTTGCACTTTGGTATGGAATAATTTCATATTCCTTCTTTATGTTTATTTTAAAATAAGTAGTTTCAGACGGATCATACCCCAAAGCCTTTAGGGCTTTTAGAATTTTGTTGATAAGAACGTTATTTTTAATTGTAGGAGTGTAAAATTTTAAAGGAATATGTATTTTGATGCATAGTTCAATCAAAAAGTCGATTTTGAATTTTTTGTAACTTAGGCTTTTGTGATACAATATGACAACTTTTTTTCAACAACAACCTTAATTACTTTAAAAGCTTAAGCTTAATAAACAAGGGTAACATTATGATTATGAGACATTAACTAGTTTACTAATATTCCCCTTAAATATATGGAAAGTTTTTTATACAAACAATAATAACTAAGGGAAAAAATCCTTTATTATTGGGTTTACAAAAAAACGTGCTCTAGCATGAACTTGTTTTAAAAAGCCTATTATAATATACCCCTCATCAATGACTCATAATAAATTTTTTAAGTTATTGGAGGTTTATTAAACGAAATTTTCATAAAAAATTTATTTTTTAAACCTTTGATATATTTAAAAATTGTTTACAAAAATGGGGGTACAGCTTTGAAAAAGATCATAATGTGTCTCACATAGGTTTATATCAAAAAAAAATTGCCTTAAAATAAAAGAACATTCATAAGTAATTTTTCTTAAAATCAGATAACTGTCATTATTACAACGCCATAAGCACAATTGAAAAATCATTTAACCTTATTGATTTCTGTCGCAAAAAAAAATGTATCAATAACTATCGATATGTAATCTTTTAACAAGCAAACTTAAACCAATGGCTTCTTATGACATCATACAGTTTATTGATGTTATAACAATTTTTAGTTAAAATTAATAATTTTGAAGCACAACAAAGGTACCCACATACGTACATATATATATTCTATACATCAAATATTGTCCCTTCTATATATCACCAAATTGGCTTCGTTACTTCTTTTTTACTGTCATTAGTTTTTTAGATTTCAACTCAATTCATTTACATTTAACTATGATTATTTTATTTTATTACTTAAAATTTAAATTTTGTAGAAAAAAATTAAATAAATATTTAAAATTCCTCCAATAGATTTTGAAAAATATTTTGCTTTAAAATTCTGTTTATTTTTTTTCAACATTAGGTGTTTTTCTTTAATATTTTATACAATTTGTATTTGGGTTTTTTTTTTCTTTTTTTAATCAAAAAAATTTCAAAACGCGTACAGGTGTTTTCTTAATTCTTTAAAAACAATTATTTTTATAAATATTGTGGGATTAACGTATGTAGGTTTTTCAATTAAAAATGTAGCTTTAAATTTATTTATTTATTAATTTTATTTATTTTGGTTTTACACAAAATTTTTTCTTTATTTCTTTTTTTTTAATTCTTTTAAATTTACACTTAATATCACTGTTTTAATTACTTGTATTATTAAAATCACTTCCACCAGACAATTTTATATTAATAATTTGTTAAATGAACTTTTCAAAAGAAAATTTAAATTTTAGCGCGTCCAAGGTAATAATTCATTAAACCGTTACGATTAGTTGGCAAGTTTAGGTTCAACTGAAGACATTGAAAAAAAAAAACAAATTTTAGCTGCAAAATACAGTTTGCGCTGTTAAATAAATACGCTCTTTCTCTCCTTCTCTCATTTTAGCAAGTACTTTTAAAAACACACACACACACACAGAAACAAACACAAATAACAACAATTTATGGAATAAATAAAATTTCAAATATAAAACGTATAAAATCATTTACTTAATCATTTTTATGATTAACAACATCATCATCATTATTAACTGCAAGCTCATTATCGTCAACGGGAAACTCAATATAATAATTATAGTTGTCGTCGTTTTATTGTACGAAGGAGCGTACAATAACACATTTAAGAAAAAATAATAAAATATAAACAATAACTCTCAAAACAACCGACAACAAATTCATTAGTTGAAAATAAAAGAACTGTATTAACATGACAACAAAACCAACCTAAGAAACGTAAAAAGCATTTAACCACACAGCAAAATAAATAGAATCCCTATTAAATTTCATATACTTCATTATTAAGACTGTAAACTGAATCACCTGTTACTATATTTTTTTTATTTATGGCTCCTTTAAAAGAATCCAATTAATATTTAATTTTTTTAAAAAAGTATGTCCAAATATTCAAGTAAGATTTCAATTCGTTGGCAACCATTGAGAAAAAACCTTTTCAAAGTAAATGTTTAGCGTTGGCAAAACAAAAGGATTTTACATAAGAACAACAACTTATTTTTATTGTAAAAAAAATATTTAAAAAAATAAACAGATTAAACATTTAACATAAACTAAATTTGGAATATTGATTTAACTTCATCAACTAAAACGAGAGTAATTTAAAAATGATCCTAAATTTAATTGGTTATTCAGAAAATACTGACCAAAAAAAAACATTTAAAAAATAATATCAAATTAGTTTGGTTGAGTTTCATAAATGTCATACAGCACATGCAATAATTCAAGAAGTGCGTTAGATATATCCTTAACGTGAAATCGGTTATTGTGGTAATCAGAATTGGGACCTAAAATTTTTGTATTTCTTTTGAAAACTTACATAAGGACGAGTTTGCTAAGAAGATATCTTTAATATCCGGTGCATATAAAAGACAAGTTTATAAAATGTAAAATAATATAGAATATGGCCAATTGTTTTCTTAAGGTTTTTCGAACTAGCTATTAAAATACCATAAAGACTTTTTAAATTAAAAAGATATCAATAAAATTGAAGATGCTTTAGCCTTAAAAAAAGAATTTATTCCTAATATTACTTTAATTTCCATTTAACATTTCCGGCTCATTGTTGTCCATTTCCTGGTTGTATTATTTTAATGTTCTCCTTGCATTGCTTGTATTTATGACTTTTGAACAAATATTAAAAAAACATGTGACAAAGCATTGTTTACAGGATATTTATTTTTGTATCCTCCGCTCAAAAGGAAAACTTCAGGCGGTATAAACATTCAAATAAGGCAAGAAAAAGTTTAAATGTGGCATGTTTCTAGTAATAACAGCAGTCAGCAGTCAGCAAAATATTGACTAAAATATTTGATAAAGTAAACAATCAAAATGGATTTTTGTTTATTTATTTTAAAGCAAATAAAAGCAAAATATCTTTTGATCCTTTTTTCCTTTTGACAAAATAATAAGTTTTAACAATCAAATAACTTCATTTTCCATATTGTAGCTTAAATGGTTTATGCATATTTATTTAGGATTGAAGGGCACTGGAGCAGTAAATGGTTAACTGGTATGCAATTTTAAATATTTTATATCCATGTAAAGTATATTTAAGCAGTCAGTTACTTTCCTTTGATTTCTTGTAGTGGCGGCAATAAAAATAATTTTTCAAGCATAGACTTTAAAGCTTTTTTTAAACTTCAAATAAAAACATTTAATGAGTTTGTATAGACAAAGTTCTTTTGGAAATCTAAAATAATCTCTTGACTTAAACAAAGTTTTACATAAAATTTCTTTATTAACAAATCACTGTTTGATTAATTGAAACTTCAATTCATTTATAAATAATCACAGGCCTTAAAACTTGTATAACATTAAGAAAATATCAACAATTTTCATTCATTTATCAAAGACTTTTAACGCCATATTATAAAGATGTTTCGAAATATTTTTCATTCCATCGTTTGTTTACACAATAATTTTTGGCGCCGCCACTCCCCCACACCGCATTAACTGCACAAAATTAGTAAAAAAAACAACATTGTGAATATTGTGACGTCATCTTTGTCTAGTCACTTGTTGTTTTTACTTATTTTATCATTTGTAAAATAAAAAAAAAATTTTTTTCATCAGTCACAACGATTATAAGGAAAATTATTTTGAATAATTATTTCCAATTTCGTTATGATTAATGAACATTTTATTAAAACATTTTTTATCTTTAATTAATAATTCCTTTACTTGCTAACATGTGTTTGAAGCAAATTCGAAAAGATAAATAACAAACTAATTGCTCACGCACTATGGGGCTAAAAACACAAACAATTTTAAATGCTTTTCAGGTTGTTTAAAAACTTAAGCTAAACATGTAATAACCCTCAAGCAATTTTTTATAAAATATTAAATCTTTTTACACATTCTTTATTCTAATTAAGATCAGTGGTAGATTAACTCTTAATTTCCAATTACTTGTGATAAGACTACAAAATGCTGTTAGCATATCTGCCGCTAATGAAAATTCTAAAGCACTTAATAAAGTTAGATCTTAGTGTTTTATTTCTCTTACTTTCAAAAGTAATACTTTGCAAAAATAGTATATTTTTTTTAACAAACTGTGTCAAATAATATAACAGTAAGAAAACAAAACCGATCTTGCATTTGCAAACTATAAGCATAACTAGATCTATAGTACTTTAAAGTTAGAGATCAAAAGTCTCAAGTTGGCCTATTTGCTCCATTAAAAATTGTTTTACTTAGTTAAATACAGTACAAAAGAATTATTCAGCATTAATCTTTTTTTTTTTATGTTTATGTTTTAATATCATTTATGGAAAAATTATAGTTATTTTCCTATACAATTGATCAGTGCCCAAGTATGGGCTGAACCAGGTTAGATTGACTTACTTAGATGCTTTGCATTGGTTTGTTTGCAATTAAGATATCAGGGCAATTATCAACAAAAAAATAGACAGTTTATAAATTTTACACCCAGAGAAAAAATATGGATGAGTATGGTCACGGTAATATGATCACAGACTATTTTAATATTCTTTGATCAATCGTTATATGATTGCCACTAACATATTATTGTTTACGTTAATTTTGGACGAGTAACTGAACCACAACTGAAAGCAATCATTTAAATTGATGTTAATCATTTACTTAGTTTATGATTAAGAAAAACATTTAAAGATTCTTTCAGCCATATATAGGATCTTGGTATCGGCGTAAAATATGACTAAAACCATAATATGACAATCATGGATATAATTTGAAGTGACCATAAAATTTTTAAAATATTCTATGATTCCGTAACCATAATCCAATAATAACCATAATTAAATAGATGATATTTACATCCAACACTAAAATACCGATCAAAGACTGCTGACGATGAAACCGTAGCTGGTTTCGAAAATGCATTCCACTCGGCTAGTGTCAGCAAACTTACATTTTCACAATGTTCTTTCAATTATCTCGCATTAAAATATTAATTACTTAATTAATAAGAAAAAAATTACGAACCTATAGCCAAATCTAAAAAATAGAAAAATTACATAATCCACAATGTTTTTTCTTTGTGTTAGAGCAATGATTGCAATTAAAGTAATGATAATCGCTTACTACGGAAAACTCTCTAGTATATGAAATTCACAGCTTGTATATATTGCAATAAAAGCCAGGAACAAAGACAAGCAGATAAAGTTTTCGTCTTTTTTGTGTAGGGTATCATTTGATTCTTAACATTGTTTTCTTATAATTGTTTTTATTTTTATTTCTTATTTTATAAAAATAAGTCAATGTGTTTAACACTCGTATAATTTTGTTTATACAATAAAATATTTAGCATTTATTAGACTTTATGTCTGTTTAATAGTGTGAAATTTTTTTTTTTTGCTGGTTTGTTGAATATTTTTTTGTTTATTTTTTTTTTTTTGTGTATTTTGAAAAATGACCTAAAGTAAAATCATTCAAAAGCAAAAACAAAAAACCAACCATAGATTTTTCATAAAAACTTAAGTAAGACATCAATAAATGCAACACCAAGCCATTGTCTTAATTGAAAAGGATGTAAAAAGGATAATGGATTTAGATTTGGTTTTGGTAACTAAATATATTTTTTTTCCAAAAAAAGGTAAAACAAGCTAAATTATGTCATGGATAATATGTTTTTATAACCGCAATCAAAAAATAATTTTATGTAAATAATCCATTCCAATTAATTTAATTTTATTTATTACTTAATTTATACTTAATTTGTGTACAAAAACATCATATTTAAAATTGTTTATATTTTTATTAATGAATTTTCCTATTTTTGCTTAAAGTTCTTTTATTTTAAAAGTGTGATATGTAGAGAATGTTATTCATTAATAAATTTATAAGAAATAAGTTCAATAAAAAATAAAAAATACGACAATTAAAATTGTTATTATTGTTTTTATTAAAAAAATCGTGCAACTAATACTAAAGGTTTTTAAAAAAACAAAACATTTCTCGAAGGAAGTTAGATAAAAACGGTAAAGATATATACATTACAGCTGGAAACTTTAACAGCAGTAAAAGTCAGTTTTTGTTCCTCTTATTTTAAACAACAGTATAAGAAACTATGAAAGTTTCCAGGGTGTTAAAACATCTGCAGTAAAAAATATATTAAAAAAACTGTTAATTTTCATTAAATTTTAGGGTAAAATTTTGCTCATTTCATTAATTTTATATTATGGTTAAAAACTGATGAAACGACCGGAATGGACGGCCTAGGTATTTCTTATTTGTTCTTTTTATGCAACGTTTTCTAAGATAATTTTGCTTGAGGTAAATAATTATTGTTACATTTTTCAAATAAGAATAAAATACTATTCTTAAAGCTTAAGAATACAATGTTTAAATTAAAAAAAAAGTAAAGGTAATTTTGATTTAAGTTAGTAATTTTTAGCTAATGCCCCAGGTGTGTTGCTCTAACCTGCATGTCTAACTAGGGTATCTAGGATAAAAACAGATTAAAATATAATTTTTGTAGCGATAGAAAAAAAGCATTAAACCAGAAGGGAGTGGAAATATATTGTTTATGAAACGTTTATGAAAATATATAAAAACGATTATATACGTCAATCACTACAACCCTTTTTTTAATCTTCATTAACACCGAAAGCATTTTTTGCCATAAAAATATAAATATTTACCCTAGCGTGGATAATAAAAACGAAATCTTTTTCTAGAATTTTTAAATTAAAAACATTACGTTTTTTAAACGCTCATAAAGTGTGAGTATAATTAATAAGTCATTGTGTAAAGTTAAATATTACTCATACGCTATGAAGTTAAGTACATTCTCTTGTTCACAAATACTACAACAGAAGGAAAGTGAGTATTTTTTTATAACATTAGAAAAAATGTTTTTGGACTTGAAATATGATTGTGTAACATCATAACCGGTTGTGTGAATTTTTTTTTTATGATTATTTTTATTAAAATGTTAAAGCTTTCACGACGTATTCTAGTTTTATAATGAAATAGAATTAAGAAAACTTTTGTTTGCTTTTCTGTATGAAATTTTTTTCACGTAATGAAAACTTTATAAATTGGGATTTGTCACATTTAGAAGGGACGGAGGCTTAACAAATCTGTTACTTTTAGCATTCCCTTAATTAAAACAATTTATAATTTGTTTAACAACAACATAAACATCAACAAATAATTAATTTAGCATTAACCAAGCAGAACTTGACTCTAGCAGTAACTTGTAGACTAAATATAAAATACAATCGCAAATACCCACCCACCAAACACATGACAAAAAGAAAACAATAAAAACATACTTACACCACACGAAAGCACATATGCTTATGTCTACATATTCATTAGCTTAACATGAATGAATATTTAATTAAAATGAATACAAATTATCAGGATAAGAAAAATTAACAAGTCTAATAAATAAATTATTATCATTAAACATTACCCCCTTTGTTGTTATTTTCATTTATAAAGTTTTTTTTTCAATTTGGCTGATGGCATTTGTTTACAAACAATATTTGTTATAAAAAAGTTAAAAAAAACACATTGAAAGATAAGAAAGACTCCCCCCTGGAATGTTTACGCGGCACAATTTTCATTGACAAAAATTTCTCTTTTGATGGCAAATTATTACCCTATAGATATGACTGAGGGGAAAAATTTACAAAAATTAAAAACAAATTGAAAATTATAATTAAATTTCAATATATTGGCATTCAAGTAGTGCTACAGATTATCGAAAGCAAATAAGCCGTAAAGAATTAATTTTAAAATAAATAATATTTGCGGATACATAGTAATATTATTTATAATGTAAAACTGTATGGCATGTGTTTTCTTTATCGCAAATTAAATTACGTGCTTTGAATTGCTTATTTAATTGTCAAATAATAGAATATCTAATACGTCACGTTTCTTGACTATAATGTTCGATGTTATTCTTACCAGCTACTATTAGTAATTCAATACAAAGCAGGTAAATACTCATGACGTTTAATAATAGGAAGCATGTGTGACAATAACAGTTCTGTTTAAAAATTCATGCGAATTATCATTGATGAGCTGTTAGGAATTTTTTTTTGTCATTGAATTTTCAATTAGTTATTCTTAAGTAGCTAAAGCAAACTTTAAGGTCTTTTACATTATATTTATTAAAGAGAACCAAAGTCAGTGTTTTTATACCCTTCAGCATAGGTGACAAGGCTAAATATAAGGCGTTCCCTTTGTAATTTATACATTCATATGTGGCCCTAAGTCAATTTAGTCATGTCCATCTAGTTGACTGTTCAAACCCATAGACTACGAACCTGTTAATGGAAATTAAAATCACCGAAAACCACCAATAAACGATATATAAGCAAAATAAAAGGACAACTTTTTTTAACACGAAAATGATATTAATTATTTGTATGTAAGATATGCCTTTTGGAAATTTAAAGACAATATGAACTACTTTTATATAGGCGCTGACATTCGGCGTATTATTCAATAATATCCTTTTATTGTATGCAGTGAAAATTAATAATAATAAATTGAAAAACAAACAAATTTAAAAAATTTAATACAATCTTTTTTTTGCTTGCACGTAAGCGAAAGTTTGTTAAAACCTGCCTGCAACAACTTTCCCTTCCCACTTGTCTTAAAGTTTAAAATCACCAGTAATTTGAAACCAGCTTAATAAAGTTTTTAAGGGGAAATGTTTTGGTATAATCCTCTTACTGAAGAGGATTATACACGAACAAATCTTATTTATCATGTCTTCTTTTTTTTTTAAAGATGTGACTGATTTTTAATCCTCGATTTTACTTACGATTTTACATTACAAGTTTCTAGGACTCATTGTTATTTTTTTGTTTTAATCCAGCCAACTAAACGAAAGTGACTTAATTGAATTACAGTGTATTTAGTTAAACTGTAATAAAAATATTTAAAAGAAACATTTACTTAAAATTACATTTCAGTACTTTTGCATCACTTGAATTTAGCTTAATACAAGTTTTAAAAACAAAAAATTTAAGTTGTAGCCAGTCAACATCGACAATAGTATAACCTACACCACTGAAGATTCCAAAAAATGGAATTTTTAGCCCACGTTTTTCATTTTTTCAATGATATTATAAGGTTATTTCTGGAAGTAGGTCTACGGGTAGTAACAATTATAAATCGATTTTCAAAAAATTCGGCAGAAAAACTGGTTTCACGCAAAACCTGTAGAACACGAAATGTGAAAACAATATGCGCATGGGACTCTGACGTTACGAAACTGTTCAGCATAGCGGTAACATTTTTAAAATGAGGTTTAGTGGCTACATGCGATAAAATTTTAATAGTACATGCGGTACACATACATATGTGAGTGTATCAAAAAGTAATATATAATTAATAACACCTATAGAAAATGTCACTTCATGATGACGATAAAACTATGCGAGAGTCACATGTTCATGTTGCTTTTAACATTTCATCTACTATAGGCTTAAGACTTTTTTATATTTTTTTTTTGAATTTGTTAGTTTTTGCAGTTGCTTGTTTTATTTTTTACATAAATATTTAAATTTAATTTTGGAAGAATAATTTTTTATTAATAATACTGCTCAGCAGCAAAATCCTCCATTAAATAAATATATGTGGACTATATGGATTTTGATGCGCTGAACTCAAATCCTTTGTCGGTTTTTTTAAATTAGTCAGGTACGGAGACCAGTAAATCGGTTAAAAAAATCGGTTAAAAAATGTAGATTTTATTGTCAATTTACCGCAGGTACGAATCAAAAATTTTGTGTTATTTTAAATAAGAGTTGACATTCATTGCTGCTACAAGGCGCTTTAGTGCGCCCACTCTGACGTTGTTTGCTGCATTACACATATTTGGTCAATATTGGGTACCTGCGGAAAAATGACAATAAAATCTACATTTTTTTAACCGATTTTTATGGTTTATGGCTTTTTTATTATTAAGATCAGTAGCTCTCAGAAAAAATGCAAAATGTTGAATATTTGCTTTATATTTTCTTAATTCCATTTTTAAATTGAAAAATATTACGAATTTTGCACGAAAAAATTTTTTTCTCCATTAATTTCTCAATAATTCCAAAACGATAAGAGATAGAGAAAAATTTGTTAAGGTTAAAATAAATACAATTTTGTTGCACATCTTCTGGTGTTTTACTTTTAAAAAACGGATGACTGGTTCTCGAGTTAGGATGAAATATGTCTCCGTACCTGACTAATTAAGGGGAAAAAATTTGCCACGCCCATAAACAAAAGCCCGATCTGATGGAAAAAAAACCGACAACGGATTTGAGTTCAGCGCATCAAAATCCATATAGTACACATAATTTTAATTAACGGAAAGACAAAAAATGATTTTTTGTCGAGCAGTGTAATTTCACATGGACAGACGTACAACGGACATATGTCGTCTACTTTATTATTATTGTGCGTCAAGCCGATCGGTGTAGTTAAAAATTCATTTAGAATTATGATTTTTTTGTTCACATTGCATATATAAAACCAAACTAATAGTACTAGTGTAGGGTGAAAATATGGTAAATTGAATAATTGTTGTTTATTAATTTGAATTTTAAGTTTACAGTTTACCAATTATTCAATTTAGTTGTTTTGTTTGTAAAGTAACAGTGTTCTAGGTCCTTATAGATAGAGAAGCCAATTTAGTCTTAACAGTGTTATTTATAATTAACTTTTAAATGTGATTAAGATTTTAAACAAGAAAGTTTTCATACAAAATTTGTTTAGCACAACCCTAATAAATTCAATAATTCTTAAGAAATTCACCTCTTTAAATATATTTTTTTAATATATATAATAATTTTTATAACTTTTCACGCTTATATGACTCATATAAAGCAAATTGCAGTGCTTTAATTTAAAAAAAAATAATATAAATAAGCTATGCCATCATTCGCTCTTAACGTAAGTAAATGTTTCATGCTGACCTTTATAAAGGCGAAAGGCGATGGACTTTGTATTTTTATTTGATTTTTTAGGTTTTTGTTTGTCAATATTTTTATTTGTTATTTTTTTATCTTTTTTATTTATTATTTTTATAATTTTGATTATTTTTTATAATTTCTCTTTAATTTTTTATAGTGCTTTTTTCGTTAACCAATTAATTAAAAAAGAATTGTGAAAGTTTTTCTTTTTATAGAACAAACACTAATACGTTTAAACTCTAGAATGTCTAAAAGCTGACTGAATATGTGAAGTTAACTGTTTCTTAAAAAGTGGCTAATTGTTAAAATATATCTGTGGCTGTTGGTGTGTGTGCGTATATGTATAGTTAACTAAGTATATTTTTGTTTGTGCGCCTGTAGGTATGCAATGGGTTTGCCACATACGTGTATATAAAGTAAACGCTCTTAAAATAATATTTACGTACATGCATACATACCTACATATATAAGCCCGCATACACCTACCAGGTTAGAGTCGAATGAAGAACATATTTACAATTTTTCATTCATTGTTGAACAATACAACTTACAGTAACTTATACGATGAAGTCATTTAAAAAATAGAAAAACAAATAAAAGTTTGGAAAAAAAAATTTATTTATTCACAGCTTATCAAAATACTATATACATTTACAAAGAACTACATAACACTTCTATAAAGATACCTTTTTGCAAATATTGACTAAGTTTAAATGTTAATTTTTATATAACCTTAGCATATTTTGAATTTATCAATGATTTATACTTAAGAATTACTGCATTAAGTTTTTAAAAAATCGTATCCAAAATAATGATAAAGTGAACTTTAATTTTGTTCTTAAAATGAAACTTACATTTAAAAAGATTTAAAAAAGTTGTTGTGTGGCAAACAAGCCTGTAACTGACATATAAAATGTTATTTCTACATCCATATACTTTCATGATTCGAAAAAAATTTTGTTAAAAAAACACATGTTTTTATAACGTGTTTATCCTTTTATAGCTTAAACTGAGTTTATTTTGTACCATTCGACACCAGTGGGGCACTAAAATCATAACTAAGCTTTTTGCTGTGTAACTAAGATATTCATTAAAAACCCAACAAAGTAAAAAAATTCTAGGTTTTTGTTTCTAAATCGATTAAGCTATAGGAACTCAAGGCTTTCTGCTTCTAAAAAACATATCCTTAATAACGCAAGGATAAGAATATCACCACTTGAAAATAAAAATCACTGGCTTCCATAAAACAATTTCAATCTGACATTGGCTTAACATACCCTGAACTTTCAAACGAATGGAGAAATGAGATGATTATAACAATTGTGGACAAGTCAGACCCAAAAGAATCTTTCGGGTTGTACATGTGTCTACATTTGACAAACACCAACCAGCCGGGTTAGTATTAAATTACATGATAAAATATATATAGATGGAACATATTGTAGTCATCCTCTATGTGCTGACACTGCGCTTCAAGTTTAACTATTACCATTATATTATGATTATTGATTTTGTTAGTTAGTTAAACGTTTGTTTTATTAACTAAGATTGTGCTTGATAAAATAAAGGATACAACAAAAACCATAAATTATTATGCTGGTTATAACTATTTGGTTTTATATAGACCAGGCACTTAATCTAAAACTAAAGCAAATAAACAAAAACTCTATGATAATTTGCAAAAAACACGTGTCTTTAAATAAACGCTGACAAAACGAAACCCCATATTTTTCTGCACAACAATAAAAACAAACAAAATTTAAATCATTAAAATGTTATTCTATAGAAAAACGGGAATTATTAAAGGTAGCAGGTAACTTTATTTAACAGACAGGAATAGTATCGGAAGTTGATCATATTGTTAACTTAATTAATATATATATAAAATTTTTTAATATTAATAATAATAATAAATAAATGTGACCTTGAACCTTTTTAGTAAAGTTAACTTTAAAAAAAAGTTTTTTTTAAGATATGGTGTAAACACAACTGGGACGAACGACGAATTTCGCACAGCACGATGAATTCGTCTGTTAAAATTCGTTGCGTAAATTCGTCAACTGAAACACATTTAGAATGACAAAAACAGCTGTGTACGAGTGACCATATGTGTTTCTTAAAAAAGAAGCACTATTTGACAAAAAATAATATTAATAATAAAAACTTTTAAAAATAAAACTATAACTAAAAATACGTTAACTGTATTTCATGCTACAAATAAAAAAAGGAAAACAAGTCTTAAAGCATAAAGTAACATTATTTAATAACAAAATAAAAAGAAATGAAAAAAAATGGTCACTCTGTACCAAATAGTTCATCGTTCGTCGGCGTAAGAAATAAAAATATACCTACTTCAAGTTCGTTACGCATGACGAATTTTCGTTGACGCACTGATTGTGTGCATTTTCATATACACAATTGTTTTTTATTTTCTACGACGAATATTCGCAACGAAAAATTCGTCGTTTGTCCCAGTTGTGTTTTAACCAATACTCGTATTTATAGTTTTAAGGCATTAAAAAATCTTCTTTCTTTAAATAATAAAATTACTTAAAAATGTTTATGAATAAAATTATATTCAACATTGTTGCCTACACCCTTAAAGATTTAGGTGAATCCGCGCCTGACTTCCATATAAGGCCCACTTCCTTAACACAGTTAAAGCAGTGAAAATACCATTGAAAATTTCATAATCAATATAAAGTATACTCTACGCATAGTTTTAAGGTACAGATAAATCTTCTACACTTTAGTTGAAATGGGATACTCTCTCCTTTATATGACCCTGTCCTGAAAATCAACTACTAATTGCCAATTATAATAATACGTTAACTAACAATTTAAGACCATAATTGCAATAAAAATGTTGTACAAATTCATTTTTTAAGTCTATTTTTGTTCAGGGTATTATATGGTTTATAAGACTAAACTGTAAACTGTGTTTGTACATATGTAGCAAATGCAAGGTGTTAAAAAAAGCAATAAAATATTCGATGGTTTATTATAGCTTAATTTTATTAACGGGTAGGTCTCTTTAAATTAAGATTCTTTGGTTTTATGTAATCATTGTAATTTAAGATTAATCATTAATAGGTTTAATAATTTGATCTCAAAAAAACCCAACATGCAGCTATATAGTTTTACCATCCAACAAACATATTCAGTAACTATGCTTTACTAATTTCTCAGCCAAAAATTTTATTAACTAAAAACTAAATAACAAACAATTATATAATAACAACGCATAATTTTTTTTATTAGATTTAAATTTTTTTGTAAAGTTTTTTTAAAAAAGGAAACATTTTGCATAGAGTCCTTAAATTATAAATATTCTTAAATGTCTTTGTATTTCAAAACGCAGGAATTTTCTTTCTGTTTTCAATGTATTCAAATATCAATTTATATGTAAAGAAGTCTTTAAAAATATTCCCATTATGGTTGGGTATTATTTAAGCGTAAAATAAATTAAAAAATTATCACAAGTTGTTACATAAAAACTTATTTTTTTTTTTATTATTTAATATAAATATTAAATGGAGAACATTTATCACAAAATATAAATAAATTTTCAAATTGTACCCGCTTTTGCATAAACTATTAAAATTATTATTAAATGCAAACTAAAGAGCCGCCACAAAGTATGCTTTAATTGAAATATGTATAATGTGAACAACCAAAGTGCTTAGGTACACTTGTGCTAATAAATACACACACATGAACATATATAAACAAAAGTACTTAGTTAGCATTTTTATAACAAGATCACAATCTAACAACCTAGGAAATTGGGTAAATACTTTTTGGATTAAATATTTTGACTTTGTTTTTATATTTACAAACTTTTTATGTAAAGAAAATTTTGATTTCTCCTATTTCTCCATCATTTTACTTTTCATATCGTATGTTATACAACATATTTGTAATAATTATTCCTGGCTTTTATTTTTATTCAAATTCAATTATTTCATTAAGTTTTCGTTCGTTTTCGTTAAAAGGCAACCAAGGAAAAACCCCAAACTCGATTAATAAATTATTCGTTGAACCTGGGTAACACTGTAATCATTTATCTTTGCGTGTGTGTACTTTCCTGTAGATTTATTTTTTTATTTATTTTTGCAATTTTTTTTTTTTTTGTTTAAGTTTATTATTATATTTTTATTTTTTTTTTTTTTTTTTTTTTTTTTTTTTTTTTTTTTTTTTTTTTTTTTTTTTTTTTTTTTTTTGTTAATTTTCTTGTTACTTGAAAAGCAGTTTAACCTTTATATATTTTACCATTATTTTTTATATTGTTTATGTTTTTGTTGATAAATATAATGCGTATCTTTTGGTATTTATAGACGTTACAGGTATGAGATTATATTCGTCTGACGTATTTTAGGTTATTGTCAGATACATGACAAAAAATGCTGGCAATTCTAGCAAGTGTTTTAATAAACTTTATAAAAATATTTGGGACAAAGTAATAAAAGCTAATAATAATAAAAATTGTAGTGGAAATCTACACATAAATTGTTTACCAATTTACAAACATTAATGTTTCATATTAAAGCTTCTCGTATTTTTTAACAACATTAATATTTATTGACTTTGGTTTACAAATTTAGATATTATTTTTGGTCTATTTTGACATTATTATTTTTTAAATATGAAATAGATAAGCAATATTTAAGCTTATTAGCGATAGTAGTTTTTACTGTCAACCTCATTTGGAGATTTTGACGGCCTTATGTAGAGAAAACAAATTTACAATGACACTGATTAAAATAATTCTTTATTCAGCAGCAGCTTATATGGTATAATGAAATAAATGCAAAAGTTAATATTAAATACTGTTGAACTATTTCATATTTCCTTATTTAATATTAAGATAAGTAATCGCTATAAAATTTAAATACCATGTAGTGTAGGATTGATCTTATTATGTTAAATATTTTCCAGTAAAAGGTCTCAAATCTTAACAGTTTAGAGAATTTATGGTTTGCCAAGGACGTAAACGTCCACTGTTACAATTATATGATAATTTTATCAAGCATTAAGTAATAAAAACAATCGCAACAGCTAACTCCATCCAAATTTTTATTTGTTTTGCAAAACAAGGTATTTCTCATTAAAAAAATGTTTAATGGGTTTTTTTCAGAATTTCCAAGACTGAAAGCTCTAGTTTTCGAGACATAGTTTTATGTCAAAAATGAAGGCAGTTGCATGACATTTGTAAATGGTTTATCCTATTAAGCTAAAATTCAGCAACAAAGTTATCATAAAGCTATATCAATATTGTTTTTAAATTTGTTTAGTAGCTTTAAAGATATCGGGGAAACTTGTGCCGAAAAACGTCTGTGTTTATACAAAATTTTAAAATTTTGTTTTTAAAAGTTCATAACAAATAAAAATGCAGACATTTGTTGGCTTAATAGAACACAGTTTAATATATTTTTAGGAAATTAAGCCCTCCTTAATTGAAATCGGTGTATAACTTGGGATTTTATGCAAAATTTTGTAATGGAACCCATTCTCAAAAATGTTGGGCTATGCATTACATATGTATTTAAGACTGTGTGACCTCTTGTTAGAATTCCTTTAAAAAATCAAATAGTTTAAGACAAATCAAATAGGAGCAGCATTAAAACGGTATTTACTGCGCGACAAAATGCATATTTAACTGTGTTAAAACTAATATCTAAAGTTTTTCGTCAGGAGTAGTTCAAACAGATGTTTTTTAGGAGTGGGTTGTTTAAAGCTATTTTTAACTTTCTAATATAAAATAGACACTAAAAATGTTTTTTCATTAAAAATACAAATCAAATATTTATCAAAAGATCTATAATTAATTATCTAGGACAATCCAAAAATACTATTGATTCATTTAACCATGTCTGTGTGTAAAAAATATTACAATTTCCATTTATTTGAAATTTTTTAAAAATATTTAAAATATAATTTTAATATAAAAAAAAAGTAGAAAAAGCACTTGGCTAGTGTCAGCAAAAACTTACTTTTGAAATTATTATACATTTATTATCACAAATAAAAAATTGTATTTCATTGAAAAAATTTATATATCAACTTGAGCCAGAATAAAACTAAAATCAATGGTCTTAAAACAATTAAACTTCGTAATAAGAAACATTTAAAAAAAAATTATAAGTTTTTTAAATTTAAGGTTTTTTATGGATATTTTTTTTTTATTTTTTTATTTCAGTTTTTCACTATTACGTTGAGTAGCCTCCTCAGAAATTAACATGCAAATTTCATATGCAATTTATGTAGATTTGTATACTTCTCTTTACATTTAGTTTCAAGTGTTCTCGTTTCTCCTAATTAATTGCTTTGTATACGAACACTTTGATAGCTTTTATATTAATATTTTCTGTTTTTAACGTTAACGAAAATTTTACATTATTTCTTTAGT
>NDXZ01024191.1:0-21254 GCA_003055125.1 Paykullia maculata | reverse complement strand
GTTTTAAAAATAATTAAAAATCTTTGATTTATTAAACAAAATGTATGTTTGTGTGTAGATTAAAAGTAACTGCCAACAGAGAAAAATAAATAAATAGTTTGCACTAAACGAGATGAAATAAATGTGATAGTTTTTGCGGTTAATTTATACAGAAAACAGCAAAAATAATTTTAATTAAAAAATAGTTTTTTATGTTCAATCTGTTAAAAAAAGTGCCTTAGAATTTAATAAATGTGTTTAAGCTTTTTATTTTAATACAAAAAAAAACAACTTCTAAAGTCAAAAGAAAAAACTAATATTGAAAAATGTTCCAAAGAATTTCTTTTATACACTATAAAAATTAAACTTTTTCTCTTCCCCAAATATGCCAACAAAATTATTATTTTTTCTACTATTACCATATCCCACATCTTCTTATAGAGATTGACTGGCCCCCTGATCGGATGTGATCCGCTTTTTAGCTTAAATAATTCAATTAATATTAGGATCACACCAAATTTGAAGTCAATATCTTAACTACTTTGCAAAATTCCTTCGAAAGGGAATATAATGACCTCTCATCTGAGCCTATAAGAAATTTGCTAGAATAAATTAAATTAACGTCCAATTGATTCACGTTATGTTAAAAACCTATAACTATAATAATTTCCTAAATGTCACAAAAATCGTTCTCTTTATATAAAAGGGGCCACGTACCCTGTCAGATTTTGACACACAAAATAAATAAATATCAAAGAAAGGTCCACTTAGTTTTACAATTATAATTATTTTTTTTTATTAATATCCTTGTTTATAGTATATTTCCTTTACATGGAAGAGAGAGCCACACCTTCTGATCCAATTTTATTTTTTTTCTGGCAAAAGGAAAAGGAAAAGGACATTTATAACAAAATTAATTAGACGAAATTTTGAGACTACTGACACTATAGTTCTTCAGATATGCCATTAAACAAACAAATCGTCATTAACATCATATAACATACATCCTTTTAGATGCATCCTGTATGAGGGAATTCGTTGTCATTCTCAACCGACTTGGTATGCAACGCTGCGTTGGGTTCCAAGGTATGGTGATCACGAACACAAGAAACGTACTACTTTGGAAATTGTATTTGAATCCAATCTGTGCTGTTCCTCTCGGATTTATTCGGGAAAAGCTATCTTTGACGACAGGCTTAAAAGTTCCTGTCAATAACTAAAAGTCAAAATCTAGAAAACTTATTTACCCAACCAGTCCCTGTAATCGCTAAAACCACGACCGGTTGGTTCCACAATTTTACTTAAAATACAAATCAGGGCGATTGTTCATCAACGTGTTGCAAATTTTAATTATAAATTTTTGAAAGCATAAAAACCAGTTCATCATTGCACATTGGCCTCGCTTAGGTTATTGTTTTAACTAATTTAGGTACTTGATATTAATGGCGTTTTTTTGTGCAAGTTGTGCTCTATTTATAAAAGTATAAATTTGAAAAAAAAAGCTCGATAATAATTTTTTAATTTTGAAATGTAAAGTTTTATCTTAAATCTGCATTTCGTTTAATCATTTCGATCTTCTTAAAATGCACTTAAAAGCTTAAAACGTAATTTCAAATTAATAAAACTACTTAAGATCCTCTTAAAAGAACGAGGTCAATTGATTATAACGGATTTCCTCTTAAAATAACGGATGTCGATTCAATTGTTAATTTATAAACAATGAATACTTTTAATTTATTAATATGTTATAAGACCAAGCACACACACTTAATGTGGTACAAATATTTTTCTTTTTTTTTCTTTTTCTAAAAACCTATTAATTTAATCGAAGCAAAATCTTTTCTTTGTTTTTATTAAAGCACATACATACATATATACATGAATAAATAATATGAAATTATCTATATTAAAAATCGCTTTTTATAAAATATTAAGTTTTATATGTACGTTATTGTATAAAGTATGCCCTTAATTATGTAAAGTATGTTTAATACTATTAAATAATAATAATAATAAAACAAACAAAGCAAAACTTTATCTTATTAACGAAAAAAATTTAGGTGATATATTGAGTTTGCTTTTCTGTTTGCAACATCTCTCTATGTTTAATTTAAATGGCCGTAACCCGCTCACATTAAGGGCCCATTTTCCCTATTAGCGGTCATCTCTACATAAAATATTTTTAAATGTTGTAAATTGCGAAAACAAAAATATTAATACCCGTATATCTAAACTTTTGTATTTGCTTTTACTAATTATTTGTAAAAAAAGTTCGGCACATCAAGGGAACAAAGCTGTCTTAATTCTAACAATTAAATATTATTTTTAAAAAGGATTTATGTACATAGGTGAAACTATTAAAAAAATAAAAAAAAATTGTACATAACTTTACCCAAACAGTACCAATTTGGTATAGAATGGAATAGCAATATTACAGGGATACCATGACAAAAGTCAAACTTAATACACCAAAATGTGTACGTTTTTATATAAAATTGTATTTCATAATAAAATCTTAGTTTCACAAAAAAATAATTGCAATTTTTTATAAAAAAAATCAAATTAACTAAAAACAATGTGTAAGACTTTTAAAAAAATCTGTTAAAACTACGCTTCAATAAAGTCTTACACATTTGTAGGAGTTTATTATTATAATTTTTTTATTGTTTCTCTAGTACGTAAAATTTTCTAAAGCATAGAAACAAGTGTATGTAAGTGTGTATAAAATTATTCGCGTTTAATGTGTATGAAATCTTTATTTATCTAATAAGCATATTGAACATATTATAAATATAAAACAATGGGCCATCAGATTATGTAAATAAGACACGTTTATGCTTACAACAGCCACTATTACGAGAACAATAAAACCACAAACCAACGTACAAAAATAAACAATTTTTTTTTTGTTGACTGGCAGCACTTGTTCATGGAAATTTGTATCTTCAACGCCATAACTACGAAGCGAATTGAAAAACATCACTTAAATTATCTCAAAAATATCTAACACGTCTTTGAAAAAGAAATAAATATTAAGAAAATATTAATTTTTATTAAAGTTAATAAGTACTCTTTTTTACCTATCGAGCCGTTAGCATTTTAATATCGTAAGAGACAAAACACAATTTTGTTTACGAAGAAAGATTTTTTATACCCAGTTGTATGTAAAATTATAAATCATTAATTCGAACAAACAAATTAATAACAAAATTGTAAGAGGAAGTAATGGTGTTGCCAGTACAAAAATTTAAAAAAAAATTCTTTAAGTTGTTTCCTCAATTCTAAACAAGGCTTATTAGCCTTAAAGTGTTTAATCAATTTGTACTTAACACCCAAAATAAAAATGATTTTTAAATAAGACCATAAATATACATCCATATGTATATTTATGTATGTATCGTATGTGATCGCAGCATAAAAATCGTTTTTTTATATTTACAACCTTCTCATTAAGTCAACAGCAAGTTACATACATATATATTTCGCCGCTTACAAAAAAACACCCAAATCGCTATAAAATTTTTTAATTTCAACAATAAATATAAAAGAATTAATAAAATGTCACTTGCGACATTTTGGCGCTAGGGGTTTAATATTTTTCTGTGCAAAGCAAAACCAAAAAAAATTTGCTGACACTTGCAAAAGTTAAGGAAATAAAAAACTAAACTGAAAAAACATTTATAATAATGACTAAATAACAATGACAATAACAATAATAATAATATGCGAAGTAGTAATATAACTACAAACACACCCACTAACATCAGCTAAAACCACATACGCTTGTAGTACTAAAACAAAGATAAAGATAAGTACAACACAATCTTAGTACATAGTGGCTTACATTTGCTTATAATACGATTCCATGTAATTGCAGAAAAAAAATAAGAATAAGAAGGAGTTCATGTTAAAGTGGCGATGTTTTGCTGTAAAATACTTGTTGTTAGTGTCCATTTATAAAAATAGTAGTCAAATGGAAAACAGGGTAATGCAAGCACCAGAAACTAGATAAAAATATGTTAAATGTATGTTAAATTGTAGTGAGTAATAAATGTTACCTACATTAGTATTATTTTAAAACTTTACTCAGGACTCCCGGCCATCATATTTTTAAAATAATTCAAATACTTTCTCTAAAATATAAGTATCGTAGCATTCTAACGCTTATGCGAAAATTGTTTGAATTTTAATAAATAAAATCAAATAAACCAAATCCCCAATTTTTGGCACTTAACAAACGGATTAAAAACACTTTGAGTATAAAACATTTTTGTTGTATTAATTTAAATCACCATTTAATACGTCGGCTTTAGTTTGGTGCAACTATAACAGAAAACAAGATAAAAATATAATTTATTTAAACCGCACAAACAATTTACAAATATTCTGTTATATTTTTAATTTGTCCTTTTATACTCCTCTGCTACCAATATTTTGTGTGACTCGTTATCGTTAAATTTGTTTTTAATAAAAACACAGCCCCAAAAAAAAATATGTACGAAAATAATAAAAATGACAACACGTAAGATTAAAGTCGCTTTTTTGATTTATTACAATCAGGCCACAACATTGTATCAAACTGACCGCACTAAACCAACAACAACAACAACAACAACAAAAATAAACAAAACATGCTGCTAAAGATGTGATAAAGTTCAGGGTATTTTTAGTATCAACCAGCTGTTAACCAATTTTCCTTTTTGTATATGTATGTATGAACGTGTATGAGTTTGAGCATTTATCTGTAAGCGAACAATAACCAGTAATTACGTATTTTTAAAATAGCGCTCTTTACTAGTGTTTGGAACTCAGTTCCGACGATTTAAATTATTAAGTTGAATGTAATTATTTTGTCAACCCTTTTAATTTTTATAATCTTATATTGAGTTATCCATTACATGGTTTTTAAACATTCCTCAATATTAACAAATTTTTCAAACAGAAAATTTTCAGAACTGTAGGGATATTTTTTAATAAATACGATTATTTATGAATTCAATAATTTACATGTATTGTTTTAAGAATTGGCAGAAGATATATCATTTCTTATAGTAAAAGGAGCTTGAGATTTATTTTAAATGAGATAATTTTACATATTTTTCAATAACGAAGAATCTCTTTAAATGTTTTTGATATTTTGAACAAGAGAATTAACATATCTGACTGACTTATTCATCATCGAAAAATAGGTAACCTTCCTTATGACTGCCTAACTGAACAAAGATAAAAACAAAATTTAACCAGAAATGTTCTCTACTTCAAAAATAAGCAGACAAGTACTTTTGTTACGCACCTGGAATAACAATAATACAAAGGAGGGATTTTCTTAGTTTTAATTATGTATGTGAAGAGGTTTTAAATAAAATTTAACATATGGTACATTTGGTTCTTTTTAAATTTTTTTTTAATAATAATTAAGGGACTACTTAACCTGTACCCCTGTTATGTAACTTTTGAGAATTTTTCGAATCGAAAAAAGATTTAAAATTATTTTCACAAATTAATTATTTAAGCTTGTGGTCTGTTTTTATATAAAAAATAAATAAATAATTTGTGAAAATAATATTAAAAAAGGTCAAAAAAACAAGAATATTTTATGATTTAAAATTATAATAACCTTCTGGTTGTTAACAGTGTGATTCTAATCATTTTGGATTTAGAATATATTATAAAATTTAAAATTTAACAAAGAAAAAGCAGACTTACTCTTTATTATTCACCTTATTTTTAACAAGGCGGCTATAAATTTTTCGAATGAAACATTTCTCACTTACAATACAGAACACAGGCACTGATTAGGATAGGAAATTATATATGGGGGAAAAAATTGTACCTCTTTAAGTTTTTACGGCACTCTTTTGCGTTCTTTGATTTTATTAGATTAGTTAAGGATAAGAAATTCTAAAGGGAAGCAAAAAGGGACCTTTTTGTTTTGTTTTATCTTTTACAAATTTTGACTTTACGCATCTAGAAATATAAAATTAAGAACTATTGATCCTAATTGAGCTTAAATGTCATACTGAGTGGCAGGATGGTACTTTTTTGCACTTTTTGACATATTTTGAGTCAAAGATATTTGAAAGATGAAGTTAGAAACTCTATAGGGTGGCAAACAAAATTTTCCTTAAAAAGGAAAACTATAAACAATTTTTGTTTTTTTTTTTATAAAGAACGCAAATTGTTAACAAAGCTTGTGATCTTTTTTCAAAGAAAATACCATTAATATGCGTAATAAAAAATAAGGAAACATTATAAAGTAAATTGTTCAGCTTTTTCTTTTGCTCATTTACCTCCCTAAGTAGCATTTATACCACTAATTGTCAAAGCAAAAACCATGAAGACTTTAGAGTGATTTTTATGTAAATTTAAAATGAAAAATTAACTTTAAAAATTATTTCCATAAAGAATTGAAATGCCTTTAAAATATATGATTTTCTTTAAGAAACACCACCCAATGCAATCACACACACGTGTATGTTTTTTTTTTCAAAAAAAAAAATGTTGAATCTTTTACAAGTTTGTACTATTTAACAATGAACAGCAGTAAAATAAAAGTTGTAACTTTATGTCTGCAATGTAAATGCAGTTAAAGTTACAAACTCATACACGGTTTTTCATTACATTTTTCACACTTACAAAACATACACACAACCGTAATTGTTTACTAATACCTTTGCAGTTACTTTCAACCACTAACACAAGCGACAATTTACGCCGTGTCTACAAAAGTCTTATATTTACAGTAACAACAATTACAATCAACTATTTGTTTTGGCCCATAAAGTAGTTTAAAGGAATTTTATTTAAGAGATTGCATGAAAATGTGCATGATATTACCAGTAATAGAAAAAGGCAAACAGTTCTGGCAGAGGTCCCCTAATAGGTTGGCTTTGGCATTAAAAAAAACAAATATTATGCAGGATTTAAAAATAATTGTATTGTTAACATGCTTAGATATTAAATAAATAATTATTTTAATATTTAATTATTTTATAATTGAATTTAAACATTCATACGAATAGACTGTCTAGTGGCAATTTAAGAATCTGACAATAACCTAGTTTTTTTATACAAATTCTTAATTTAAATAATTTCGCCTTAAATAACAAAAAACTCAGCTTTAATCAGTTAAAACGTAGTTTAATAAAAAAAGTGTGAAATATCATTGGTCGAAGATTATTAATCCTTAATCAGAAAATAAAATTCAAAGGCCAGTCTCAATAAATAAAAATAAATACTGATGCTGAAAATATTCTTATACTATAAAGACGGAAGACATACGAAAATTGTATTCTTTTAATTAAAAGACTAGAAGCTCAATTCTAGAATATGGACAATTAATCTCAATGTTGTGGGGGCGGTTCAACCAAAAAAAATCTGCCCACCTAATCTACAGTAAAATATTGGTGGCAACCAAAATTATTATATATATTTTTTTGTTCAGTATAGTAAAGTAATTGCAAAAATTATCAAAAAAAAATTGCACTTCGACTGCTATAGCCGCTGGCTAATTCTTATTCCTTCCTGGTAATGAGTTTTGCAAAAAATTCAAAGAAAAATGCTAAAGCATATCGTTAGCAAAAATGCAAGAAGTCGTAACTAACAAACAGATAATTTTACAGGAGGAGCAAAAATATTCTAATAATCAATCAAAAACTCAATTTTGAATTTTTCGTTAGTTACGCCTTTTTGCATTTTAGCTAACGACAAATAAAAAATAATTAGCACTTTTAAAGCCAAGTGAGTTGAAAATAATTCAGATCTAGCAATAAATATGCTGAATTGGCAACACTGCTCATAAGCAAAGCTACAAATCTTCAAAAGCTAAATAATAAAGACTAAATTCTGCATTCGCCTGCCGCAATAGGTGAAATTTTAAGGTTCGCTGCGCTGCTGTGATAACAGATATAATTAAAAAATTCGTATATCTAATACCTATGTACAGAAACGTGCATCTATCACAGAATGACGCATAAATTCCTTTTTTGTGAATCTCTGATTTAAACTTACAATTACTTGGAAAACATTTTGTGAGCAAACAAAATTCGTTTCCGCGTATGTATGTGTGTATAGCTACCTACATATACATATAATAAGTGTATTATTTACTATGTTTTAATGTAAATGTGCTCTACCTTACATACACCATGAAGTGTCAAAACTTTTTAAATGGTATTTAACAGTCAGAGTGCAGAGCTATAAAATTTATAAGCTTAAACTGGTATATCAATAAAATGCAAAAATTTAAGGCAAAAAAAAACAAAATAGAAAATGAAAATAAACCTAAGGAAGAAATAGACGAGCTATATACATACATATGTATGTGTATACGTCAATGGTAAACTGAATAAAAAGTAACAAATAAATAAACCTGCATACATACATACAATTAGAATGTCTAAGGTTAAGGGCCAAGACAACTTTATCACAATGCTACCAATATTTTTATTTCTCTTTTTAATTTATTCGCAAATACATTTTGCACAAACACACACCCCTTCTGGTGAACCAACATGTTTCCGGTAATTGTTCACACTCAAATAAGAAACTCTTTAAACAAATATTTAGTTTGCATGGGCATAAATTTAGTCATATAATTTAATGGAAAGGGTTTTTACACAGTGGAATCAAAATTGAAAAAATTTTCGATTAATTCTCTATTTTCGGAATTTTTTTGGAAAGCTGTAATTCAGCGTTTTCTTTACTGAATTGTATACAACATCCTTGACATCTATATATTTTAAAATATAACTTTTATTCAAAAAGTTGTTATAATTAAATTTGTTAGTTGCAAAATTATTTTAAAAAGTTCAAAATCTTTCAATAAACTCTTTCTTTATAAAGAATTTTAAAAAAATATCTCTATTGTGAAGAGTTTTCGCAGAAATTATAATTTCTTCTCTCTGTGTATGTGTGTCCATGGTGAATTTTCTATCAAGTCTCTTTTTGCAGGATATTCTAAGTAAATTTCCATTTTGTAATGCATTTTTGAAAAATTCTCAAAAACCTAATAAAACTTTTTTTTATAATTTTATTTAAAAATATTTTTTATTATCGGTCTATTAAAGCATTTCGATTAATTTTCCAGGTGACATGTCCGTCAGCTTTACTATTATGCTGCATTCTGTTGCAGTTAATTTAAGCTATTTTTTAATGTTTGATTTATCCCTTGTTGCACTGTCCTGACACATGGGCACAACAATTGTTTGCAATATTTTATTATATTTGGGTTATAAATATCAAATGACAGGTTACTATACGCCACCGTTGCTCAAACGTTACGTTACCAAACTGTTTGCTGTATTTTAATGGCAAAACATTTGCAAGTTTCATACCGTGATATTTCTCTAGAGATAAAATATTTGTGTGCAAAATTCCAAGAAATCAAATTGCATGTTTAATTTTTTTTTAAGTTGAAATTTTAGTATTTTGTAAAAAAAAAAACGAAAACAAACGCCAACGACATGAAAATGTTAAAAGTTCTAACAAGATTATTTTTTGCCGGAAGTTGACTGTGTCAAAAAGTGCTGCCTGTTTTATTTTATGTTACCTGGCTTATCGTAGATTTTCGTAAATTATAACCTTATTATTTTATATTATTATTTTTAAGTTACTTTTTAAACAAGTTGCAACAAAGCAACCAACATACAAATAAAAAATATTGATTAGAAAATTCAAAATGAAAGAAAGGAATCAAAGAATCAACCATACCGAATCTTATTTACCCCTCACCATTGCAAAGGCATGCAATAACAAACTCATTTAATTTGTAAAGTAAATAAATGTTTATTAAATAATTTCCATAACACGTGTTTGCCTTTGCCTTTATTTCGCTTATTAATATACAATAGAGGTACTTGTTTATTCTTTAAATATTTCATATAAAATTTAAAGTTTAAGATGTATAAGTTTCATTAACCAAAATAAAATAAATACTCCTGATATTTATAAGAACTATAAATCACAAAAACACCTAAGAAAGTTATATAGAAGTTTAAAAGCTCAATCTGCTTTCTTATCTATAAGATTTCAAAATGATGTCTTAAATTGGTTATAAGATTTCTGCAACTGAATTATTGTTTTTGTAAATTTAAGGCAAGTGACTGAACCGTAAATGTGATTAAAACAACCGAGTTTATGTTTATGACAATTATTAGAATGATTTCTGTAACCATAAAATTTTATAACTTCTCCTTTGATCATATTCATCGACCATATTAAGCAATATTGTTTCTTCGTGTATGATAAAGATAATACAATATTTTTTAATAAAAATTTCCAACAACAAATACATTCTTATACAAATCCACAGACGGTATTACTTTGCAAGGAGTTTATGAATTGAACAGTCATCTCTTTACCTCACAATTTTAAGGAAAATGAAATATAAGAACATGTTTTCACCGATTCACATTAACTTTTCGTCGAACCATCGAATCACTCAGCTAAACGACAATATTGTTAAATTCGCCTTAACCTTGTTTATTTAGAGATGCCAGAGATGGGAAAAAAAAAAATTTTTTTGGAGCAAAAAATCACTTTTTTGGTTTTTAAATAATACAAAATAAATTTTATTAACACTTTAACCCTTCATCATTAGTGACACGAGAATCAAGAATGTGTAGGGGATGGAATTTGGCTGAAACAGTTTTTATACATTAGAAATATGTGTGATACAAAAATAGGTCATGTCAGTATGTCATTGAACAAAATTTCATTGAAATATTTTGTTATATAAAATTATTTTTCCTTTAAAATTATTTAATCCGTTTAAATAGAATTAAAGTCTAAAGTTGTTCCCCTTTGCGTATTTAAAATTACAAACTTTATTTAACCATAAAAACTACATCTACCATACTGAAATTTCGTACTCAAAGCTTCTTGGCTACTGCAACCCCATTAACAGAAAAATAATTTGACACCCCACAATTCCAATGAAAGGCAGTACATATTTTAACATTTTTTATATGGGCAATAATTTTAGATTTTTATTAGACTTTATGATTTCATATACATAATTAAATTTTAAATATTTTTAGAAAAAAGTGTACATCCATTTAAAAATAAATTTACGTCCCATTTAAATAAATAATAAAATCTCTTTATTGTCAAAAGTTCTTACTTACAAAAAGCCTCTGCAGTTTTTGTTGTTAATTTTACAGGTTCTTTGTGTACAATTTTTATTCGAAATCCATGTAAAAATTTACAAATATTTCGAATCATGGAAAAGCTAAGGTATTTTCTTATAAAAGAAATACTTGAAAGAGCAGTAGAGTGGTGTTAAATTTTCCATTTCTATGCCAAAGGTCAAGCACTATTTTATTACTCAAATTCACTTTAGTGTCATTCCATCTCATTTATAACGCTCATTAACTAAAATATAGAAGAAGTCCAATAACTACGGCAATATTTCACTTTGACCTCTAGATTACTGTGTGTCGAAATTTATGATCTCTTATGCTTGTCATAAACACATACACAGAGACATATATTTATTAAAAGCAACTATAACAACGACCCAACTCAAATTCTTCGTTAAACAGGCAAACGTTTTATGTCGTCACATACATATATGTATGAATTATAAAAATCATAAGTGAAATATATAAAATGTACTAAAACGTACAAACATAAATAAATATATATATGTGTTTGTTACCATTAAATGTTATTCAAACAATTTTATAAATTAAAAAGATACGTTTTAACCATACGTCAACAACTATTACACACTCACTCAACTCATATGCCAAAAATACTTGAGGGTACACAAAAGAATATAAGAAAATACAAACGACAGCAGCCACCACCCCAACATCTTTTCTTCATATTTTATGCAAAATAACATTTTTGTAAATTGAAATGTAATGCTTATGAACGAGGACAATTTACAAAGGTTTTTCGATTTTTTGTTTCCAATATGAGAACGGGAAGAACTGCAATTTAAAAAGTAAAATATTTAAAATACATCACTAAGATTAAAGATTAAAAACAGCTCTATATCGACAAGCAAAAAAACAATTATTTGACTGCGACATAAATTAATCGAAAACAAATAATAGTCGTTTTAAATTTACTTATAGTTACATTCATTGCATTTGGTTCGTCAGTGATCAATGATGATCTACAAACTTATAATAATACGATGCATATATATTGTGATCACTTGACTCCTTTTTTTATATTTTTAGGAAACTTTAAAGAATCTTACGTCTACAGTCGCAACTTTTATGCATTTCAAACTCAAACATTAAGTTGTCGCTCATGTTGTTGTTGTTTTTGTTGCTTCTGCTATTTGCGTGTTGTTAGTTTTCCTCATACATACATATATAAAGATTTAGTCATAATATTGGAGTAAAACATTTCACATAAAAACACAGAAACACACAATGACACTTAAATGTAGTGTCAAACAATACTTTTTCATAACTTGAGTCTCTTCATTTAAACATTTTTATTTTCGTTTACGTTCATTCTTCCATTTGTTCGTTCATTCGTTCATTCATTCATTATGAATTATGTTTGTCACGTCTACAATATTAATAATGCATGTCAACAACTTGGCCAAAAAATATGAGTGTGTTACCACTAAACATTTGGCAAACATGTGAGCGAACATTAACGTTCGAAAACAATTTATGAAAACTTCATACTTCAAGTCATTTCTGGGTTGGGAAAAAAGAAAAACAATAAAAATTAAATCCAAAACATAGAATAGTTGCAATAGGTGAAATATGACGACTTTATTTTACACTACATTGCAATATAAAAAAAAGTCTTTTAGTTCCATAGTTCCTTTTTATATGAACTTTATTTTATTGGAACCTCAAAAACGTCATTTCCTAAAAATTTAGATTAATTCGCACAAAGTTTAGTAGAAGTTTTGTTTAAATTAAATTAAACTGAGTTAGAAAGTTAACTCAATATTAAACTGAATTATGAATTAACAAGAATTAAGTTTATGTTTTAGATTAGGCCTAATGTACAACTCTAAACCAACTGTGAACCCACCTGAACAAAATTCGAAATGAGTGGTTCTGACGTATAAAATAATAATTTATTCGAGCTCAAATATTTAAGTCAATATATCAACGATAGATATTGGCTGGCCATGTTCTGTGATTTTTAGAAGTAGAAGCAATAAAGGTGACGATCATTAGAAAATATCGCTCTCCGCTCTCAAAGCGAGAGCTCTCCGTGAGAGCTCTTAAATAGGAGTTAATACCAATTGCAAACATAAAGAACTAAAAAAATTTATTATATTAAAAAATACTCAGAATTGTGAGTAAGATGTTTATATGGAAGGTCATGGACTTAGAAATAATAGTTACAAAAGGCATAAGGTGATTTTAACTCGATCGCTTGGCGTCTTGTGGCACAAATCCATTATACACTTTCTATAGGGGAAGACAGTGTAGGGTAAATCACACAATGGCAAAACAGCTCTCCTAATAAGCTCAGCTAAGTTTTACGCCCATGGTAGTATGACTGTATGACTCATCAATCCTTAATTTTTTTTTTAATGACCAGATGTTTTTTCACAAAAAAAATGTCTACCCAAAATTAAATTTATTTTCGAATTTTCCTGTTTAAAGTAAAATTTAATAAAATAAGATAAACTTGACTTCAAAATTTCAACAAATAAATTTCTTTTTATTCTTTTTAATTTACAAAAAATGTTTAAGAAATATAGAAATTACCAAATAGAATCACTTATAAAGAAATGATATAAAAAAAATTATTTATTTATATTTTTATTGTTTTTTTTTTATTTTTAAGCTGTCTATATGCTGCATTTCCAAGTCTACTGATGATCTAGTATAAGCACCAGCAAATGCAGCATATAGACAGTTTGAAACTTACAACTAACCATACAAATTTTAACAATAATGTCAATACGACAAATAAATATTTTCTTGATATTACCCTGCAGGAAACCTGGGGTCAAGTGTCTCCAAGTCACCACTTTTGTCGACTATTGTGATGACTTTTTGGTGAAATTGTCAACAAAGCGTCAATACTTTTTATTTTACAAGTAAAAAGTACCAAAAGTGTAGACCACTTACCAAAATCTTCTAGTGAATCACTGGTTCCAATGTTTACATATGGTCCCAAAAGAACTACCTAGTCATTAGTACCAATATTACTAGTAGATTTTCAATGACACATACATGTTAAATGTCTACAGTAAATAGCATTGGCTGGGGTATAATAAGTCACTAATACCGGTGACTGTGTCAATAGTAAGTCAGTACAGTTTCACTATTGACATTTCCTGCAGGGTATTTATTTATTTTACTTTTTATTAGAGAACAAATTAGCAATATTTTAAAAATAATAAACAAGTAAATAAAAAATTTGTGTTTTAAAAACTATGTTTAAAAAGGTTACGTAAACTTTTCTATAATTAAAAAATTAATTACAATTTTTGTTTATATTAAACTATGTTTTATGATGATTCAAAACTGACACGTAAACTGTCGACTCTATGCTTAGAGAAAGTTGGTAAAGAGTCTTTTTTATAAATCACCAATTCACATAGAGAGTAAATAATAAATATTTACAGTCCGTTTTTGGCTACAACTGCAAATGTTTTATAAAAATATAAAACAAAATTGTAATATTTTATTTAACAGTAAAGACATTCGAAATTTACATTCAATTTAATATCCATTAAGAGAAAAGAAATTTAATATTAAAAACAAAATTTACATCTCTTCCTGAGCAACAACAATAAAAAACCCCCACAATAAAACATAATATCTTTTCAAAGATATTTAAAAAATGTAATAAAACTATTTATTTCTATTTAATATTCCTAAAACCAAACTATTAAAAAATAAAACAATAAAATAAAATCTTTTAATAATTTTAATTAACCTGACTTTATGGAAAACCTTTGATATTATTTGTTATTTTTTATTTTTCTAAAATATTTTACTATTAAGAACTTTTACAAAAATGTTGAAATTAGTTCGGCCTATTATTTCAGGTGAACATCCGGAGGCCATGCAGACAGGATCATCCGGTTGCCAATACAGTTGGCTAACAATAGTAACACTAATGACCATGGTATTCTATTACAATCATCGGTATATCAGCTGCAATCTAACAAATGGTTTGTCAAAAGCCACCTGCCACAAACGCAACACCACCACCACCATCACCACAAACACAACCTTATCGATAGAAAGGACTGCATCTGTTACATGCACTAATTCGAGATATACAGAATTAAAAACCTGCAATAAAACCACCGTACCCAACTACACCATAACTACCATTTGCAGAAGCATTTCTAACAGTCTGCTTTGTTCTGATTGTCATCATCTATTAGCCAACAACAATAACACAACGAACTTTGATAACAATTGCTGTAACCAGGCATTAGCGGCTACAAGTTGATATGACAGCAACAATGAAGAAGAATTAATTAGAATAAAGTGAATAATATAATAAATATGGTAAGAACTACATTAGTAAACTAGGATTGAAAGTTATTATACTTCGTAGCTAATAAATAGAAAACAAAAACAAACAGAAGTTGGAATAATTTTTTTTTTTTTTTNNNNTTTTTTTAATTTCAATAACAAAACTGGCATTACAAAAGATGGGAAATAAAACTTTATAATCATCTTATAAAATAAGGCATTAAAGGATTTGCTCTACAATTTTAAATTGAACAAAAATATGCAACAACAACAACAAAAAAGAAATAAAAAGAATTAAAAATACCTAGAAATAAGTACAGGTTTTGTAAAATAAAGTTTCCAAATTAAACGAATTATGTTAAAACGTAAACGACACAGTTGGAAATTATTCAAATGCTACCATAAGCTTCCCCACCCCAACAGTGATGCCAACCATAGCAAACAATTAATGTTTACTTTAAAAAAAAAAACATTCGACCAACATAAATATATGAAAATATCTTTTTTGCATAAATGTTGAAATCATGTAAATTTTGTTAGTCATGAGATGAGACGTTGAAACATGTTATAAAAGACTGTGTTTTACCGGGTTTAAACCCCTTGAGCACGACAGTTTAACATCGAATATTTCATTCTCTTGCCCTCATGTGATTAAGTTTTCATAAAAGTATTAAATATTTTAACGTCCTTTAAATCCTTTAAAATAGAATTCGTTTTTTTATCTATCTTCTTCTTACTCTCGAAAGCAAGAAAAAATCCTCATAATCAAGGAAAAACAACCTTGACTAGCTTTTATTATTATAACATATTTGTTATTGGAAATTTTTTAGAATTATTGATAAATGCGTCCATGATTTTTAAAAAAAATATTAAATAAATTCCATTTTCCAATTGGGGTACATTATTATAAGTTTGAATACATAAATAACAAATAAAAAAGTTTTCCCATTTAAATACTTTGTTTTTGTAATTTTTAATATCCTGCTACTTTGTTTTAATTTCATTTGTTATGCCACTTTTTTCTAAATCTTGTTTGGGCAAAAGTGTATTTCAATATACTTTTTTTTACTTTGAACTTAATCCTTTTTAAGTTTATTTTTAATGATGCTTTAAATCTTTTTTAAATACAGAAATTGTTTTCTTTATAATATTTTTTGATATTTAAAAGAAAATGTATCTTCAATTTGTAATGTTTCAAGCATAACAGATTTTACTCTCCACCATCATATATACGAAGGGTATATAAAGGTTTGTCATTCCTTGTATAACGCTGGGAAGTTTTTTGTCTGAGACTAACCTTGGCCGACTAACCTATGTCCGTTTATCTGTCTGTTGAAAAATATTTCTCAGCCGAACTTTACCAATTAGCAACAACGCTGTGGAACAAAATAAGTATATTTTTTTTATTTTACTTAACAACTTTGAAACTGCTAATCGCAATTATATAAAGCTTACCCAATGATTGCTTGGAAACTAAGGATGTAACCGGCTTAGTTTGAAAAAAGTTTTGAGATTAAATACGAAATAAAAATGTAATGTTTAGTATGAATTAGATATACTAAAATTTATCATAAAACAAATTGGTTCCGAAAAAGCAATATTATGGTCGAAATTTACAAAAACAACGACATTTTTCTGCTACGCTTTCAATTTTAAACCTGCACATTTATCTACAAACATGTTTATGCGTGCAAGCACAATACGTGTGTGTGTGAGCGTCACAACATCTGTGTTATCACGAGTATTTAATTACAAAATTACTTTTAAACTTTATTTTATTCGGATTCATATGAAACCTAAAATATCTAGAAGCAGGGCTATCAGAATATTATTTTAAAGCAAAAATGTTTGAGTAAAGACGCAGTTACAGTGGGCCAAAATTTTATAATTGTGGGTTGTAATTTTTTTCCAAAAAATTTGAGATTTTTTTTTATTTAAAACTTTAAAGTTTATGTAAAAACGCAATTTTAAATAAAAACATTAAATTTCTTTAATTTTTTTCAAAAATTTTTGAATAACTGTTTTGAATAGAAAAAAATTTTGTCTAAATTTAAATAGTCATTTAAAAATTGAATTTTTAAAATATTTTTTAGAAAATTTATATAAAACTATATAAATATTTTTTTTAAGTTTAATAAACTTTGAAATAAAATAAAATATGTTCTAAAAAAGAATACTAGTATTTAAAAAAAGAAAAGAAAATTTTATAAAATATTTAATGGGAGATCTTTGTATATATTAATTTAAAAAAAAATATTCATATGATGTTTTAATTTTATAGTTTTACATCCAAAAAAAAAAAATACACTTTTTTTAAGTTTAAAGAATTTAAGATTCGTCTTGATTGATTATAAAATTTTCACTTGCTTAAACTAGATTTCTCTTTAAGTTTATTTGTAAATTTCTTTTGTTATAAATACAAATTGTTTTTTTTTCCAACAATTTTAATTCTTTAAACAATTTTATCTTATATAATTGTATGATTTAAAAAAAACATATTTTTACTAACACTTTCTAATGGCATAGAAAAAAATCAAAGAGGAAAATAATAAAGAGGTCAGCAAAAATATTATTTTTGTCATATAATCTATATTATTTCCATTTACTCTTGAACTAAATCCGATACAACAAATGACAAAAGTTACAATTGTATCAATTCAAACAAATAAAAAAGAAAAAATCAAAACTAATAAAAATTTTGTAAACATTTTGTAAATACTTTTCACTAAAAACAAATTTAAACTTACATTCATACATACATATGTATATGCATAAATTTAAAATTTAATATAAAAGAAATATAATACAACTACATTTAAAAAAAATTTGTACATTTATTAGATAAATATACATATATATTTGTAAGTAATAAAGCAGAAAATAAATTTAAAATAAAAACCAATATTTATGTATAATTTCGTTTTCTGTTCTGTTGTTATGGATTCTAATTCATTTACATAGAAAATATCTTTGTTAAATAAAATATATATTTTAAATAAACTAAAACAATTAAAAACCAACATTTGTTTATTGAAAAATAAAAACTAAATCAAACTGCAAAAAAAAGAGAAAAATAAAACAATAAGAATTTATTGTAATAAATAGTTGTAACAATAAATAATATTTTTTTTTATATAAAAAATATTGTAAATATAAAAAATGATTATTATGTAATTCAATAAATCTAAAGAAGTGTTGATATTATATTCAATAAATTGTATGTGCAGTAAGGAGAGAGCGGGAGAGAGAGAGAGAGAGTATTATGGCAACATTCAGCATTGGTTTAATAATGGCTATAGACATTAGGCTGTTGAACAAATAATAAATTGTAAAAACCTTTAAGATTACGGAGAATTTGCAAAAAAAATGCATAAATATGCAGTTGCTAAACAGATAGTCTAATCTGAGAAAAACTGTCACGACCAGTTCAAAAGTGACACAACTCAAAATTTTTATTTTTTGCTTTTTTATGCTTAAACTATGCACAATACACTTGTTTATCTTTAAAAAACATAAGTAAGTTGTGTAAAGAAAAAGAGAAGAAAACAAAGCAAACGCACAGTGCTGTCAACACTGTGTTTTCGTGCCTAAACAATATCAGTGTATTTTTTTGTTGTTAACTGTTGCTAAAAAACAGTTAAAACTTCTGTATGTTTCAATTGGTCTCAAGTTACAATTCATAAAAGTGACTTATTTTTAGTTGGGTCAGAAAATATAATGGTAATAGACCCCTACGCTAAGTGCTAAATAGTTTTAATTCGAGTTCAATGGTCCAAAGTTTTTGTTTTTAACTATTTTTATTTACGTCAAAAATAGTTTTTTTCGATTTCTGAAAAATTAAAAATTTTGAATTGTTTCACTTTTGAACTGGGTGTTTCCTTAGGTATCAAGTTATGGTATTTGAGATGTGGGAAAAGCAATTCACTGTAAATTCTTATTCATTCGACCCACTTAAGTCTTATTCATTGTTGTTCCTAATTCATTTAAAAATGTTCTTTTATTTTTTTAACATATTCAAACTAATGCACTTTTTAATATGGCTTCTAGAGTCGCACTAAAGGAAGTGGAAAAGTTGTAAACAAACTTCAATAAATATTTTTTTCTTAAGACAAAGAAAGGAAATAACGTCAAAAATGTATACGAAAGTTATTAATACGAATAAAAACATATTGTTGTTGTTGTTATTTTTTTTACATTTGAAAATTTTCAAAAACCCCTTTTTGTATAAAAAAAGTTGTATTTTTTAAACGAAAACTTGCCATACAAAAAGCATACCTTTGTTGATTTAGAGTTAACTATTAAATTATGAAAATTATTATTAACAGATATAAGAAAGTTATTAGCAGTAATATGATGATATGCATTCCCCTAAAAAAAAAATTATCGTTATGTATCGTTATTGTCTTAAGTTTAAATTCTCTGTCAAAGTTTCTTTTTGTTTTACTTGATGTCTAAATTAAATTTTAAAAAAATTTGCTAATTTTTCAAATATTTCTAAGCTTTTCCTTACTGTACATATTGTTTTGTAATTAAATTCGATCTACTAAGTTTAAGGTAATATTAAATTAATAATTAAATTTTACTTAATATAAGCAAACTAAAAATAAAAAAAAAATACTCATTAAACTAGTTAAATTAATAATAAATAAATTTAAAAAAAAATCTGCAAGTTAAAATATAAATATGAAAACATTTATGTTTATACACAATTAAAATGTTTAAATTAAATTTTAGTTTAACTCTATTGGTTCTAGCAATACAGCGATAAACGAAACGAATATAAATATCATTCATTTATATAATTAATACTTATAAGTTTAAATAAGCGTAAAAATAAAAAATGGAAACAAAATATAAAAAAAAAACATTTATGAAATAAATAAAAAAATAAATTGAACAAATTTAACTTGTTGTGCATTGTTATTACGTTTTTATTTATTCATTTTGTTAAATCAACGGTAATTAATTTAAATTATTAATTAATTAAACATTTGCTTTTACACACATATTTGCAAAACAGCAATATTGACGTAAAAATACACATGTGTGAGTAATTAAATGTCAAACTCAGCAAATAATATTGTACTAATTAAATGATATAGATTTTCTTATTTTCGTTAGAGTTTTTATAGGTCATTAATTTACTAGAGCCACGAAGCCCCCATATGTAAGCGTAAGTATGAAAAAATCTACAGGCTCTTACTTTTTCACTAATACAATATAAATAATGCGGCAATATTTGTCATAAGGAAAGATGTTAATTTTTTTTAAAAAATTGCTAGAAGTGCAAACAAACATAAAAATATGTAAAAAAAAAGCTTTCTAGCATAAAACGTTAAATATGCCTAACTGGCAGCCATGATTATGAGCTTAAACGTTTTAGGAAGATTATTTTTTTAGTTTTTTTATAATAAATAAATTTTGTTTGTGTTCCACATAAACTTAAAATCCACATTTGAAATTACTTTAAACAAATTTTTTTTAATTTAATTTTACATTCGATTGTCATTTAAAAATATTTTTTACTTTTAATCAGCATCACATATTTACAGTTAATAAAGTCAAATCTATATTTTGTCTATATTTTCCGCAAAATGCACTTTATTTTAGCAAATCGCGTTTTTCCTTCTACTCAACAGAGATGCCAATATTTCTTGCCTATGAAACATCCTCTTATATTTTGCTAATAGAAAAAAAATTTCAAAAGAAAAGCTTATTTTATAGAAAATTTAATATCGTTGGTTCTTAATTTTGTTTTTGTATCTATTCATTATATGTGACCCGGCCTATGAAAAGGTGGCTTACTACTCAAAAAAAAATTTTCCACTTTTTTTTTTTTGGTTT